>JAKELP010000054.1:689708-795003 GCA_029929735.1 Mimosa pudica
AAAACTAGATTGAAATGGTCAAATCCAAACTGCTCCTTTTAGTGCTAAACGTGCAATTGGGCTTAAAACGAGTTATGTTCATGCATTGGCAAACTTTTGGTGTTTGTTGACCAAAAGTACCACACTCTAGAGAATAATGTCACTAAAACGCAAAAACTAGATTGAAATGGTCAAAATCCAAACTTGTGCTCCTTTTAGTGCTAAAACGTGCATTTGGGCTTAAAACGAGTTATGTTCATGCATTTGGCAAACTTTTGGTGTTTGTTGACCAAAGTACCACACTCTAGAGAATAATGTCACTAAACGCAAAAACTAGATTGAAATGGTCAAAATCCAAACTTGTGCTCCTTTTAGTGCTAAAACGTGCAATTGGCTTAAAACGAGTTATGTTGATGCATTTGGCAAACTTTTGGTGTTTGTTGACCAAAAGTACCACACTCTAGAGAATAATGTCACTAAAACGCAAAAACTAGATTGAAATGGTCAAAATCCAAACTTGTGCTCCTTTTAGTGCTAAAACGTGCAATTGGGCTTAAAACGAGTTATGGTGATGCATTTGGCAAACTTTTGGTGTTTGTTGACCAAAGTACCACACTCTAGAGAATAATGTCACTAAAACGCAAAAACTAGATTGAAATGGTCAAAATCCAAACTTGTGCTCCTTTTAGTGCTAAAACGTGCAATTGGGCTTAAAACGAGTTATGTTCATGCATTTGGCAAACTTTTGGTGTTTGTTGACCAAAAGTACCACACTCTAGAGAATAATGTCACTAAAACGCAAAAACTAGATTGAAATGGTCAAAATCCAAACTTGGCTCCTTTTAGTGCTAAAACGTGCAATTGGGCTTAAAACGAGTTATGTCATGCATTTGGCAAACTTTTGGTGTTTGTTGACCAAAAGTACCACACTCTAGAGAATAATGTCACTAAAACGCAAAAACTAGATTGAAATGGTCAAAATCCAAACTTGGGCTCCTTTTAGTGCTAAAACGTGCAATTGGGCTTAAAACGAGTTATGTTCATGCATTTGGCAAACTTTTGGTGTTTGTAGACCAAAAGTACCACACTCTAGAGAATAATGTCACTAAAAGCAAAACTAGATTGAAATGGTCAAAATCCAAACTTGTGCTCCTTTTAGTGCTAAAACGTGCAATTGGGCTTAAAACGAGTTATGGTGATGCATTTGGCAAACTTTTTGTGTTTGTTGACCAAAAGTACCACACTCTAGAGAATAATGTCACTAAAACGCAAAAACTAGATTGAAATGGTCAAAATCCAAACTTGTGCTCCTTTTAGTGCTAAAACGTGCAATTGGGCTTAAAACGAGTTATGTTCATGCATTTGGCAAACTTTTGGTGTTTGTTGACCAAAAGTACCACACTCTAGAGAATAATGTCACTAAAACGCAAAAACTAGATTGAAATGGTCAAAATCCAAACTTGGGCTCCTTTTAGTGCTAAAACGTGCAATTGGGCTTAAAACGAGTTATGTTCATGCATTTGGCAAACTTTTGGTGTTTGTTGACCAAAAGTACCACACTCTAGAGAATAATGTCACTAAAACGCAAAAACTAGATTGAAATGGTCAAAATCCAAACTTGTGCTCCTTTTAGTGCTAAAACGTGCAATTGGGCTTAAAACGAGTTATGGTGATGCATTTGGCAAACTTTTGGTGTTTGTTGACCAAAAGTACCACACTCTAGAGAATAATGTCACTAAAACGCAAAAACTAGATTGAAATGGTCAAAATCCAAACTTGTGCTCCTTTTAGTGCTAAAACGTGCAATTGGGCTTAAAACGAGTTATGGTCATGCATTTGGCAAACTTTTGGTGTTTGTTGACCAAAAGTACCACACTCTAGAGAATAATGTCACTAAAACGCAAAAACTAGATTGAAATGGTCAAATCCAAACTTGGGCTCCTTTTAGTGCTAAAACGTGCAATTGGGCTTAAAACGAGTTATGTTCATGCATTTGGCAAACTTTTGGTGTTTGTTGACCAAAAGTACCACACTCTAGAGAATAATGTCACTAAACGCAAAAACTAGATTGAAATGGTCAAAATCCAAACTTGTGCTCCTTTTAGTGCTAAAACGTGCAATTGGGCTTAAAACGAGTTATGTTCATGCATTTGGCAAACTTTTGGTGTTTGTTGACCAAAAGTACCACACTCTAGAGAATAATGTCACTA
Organism: Mimosa pudica; assembly: GCA_029929735.1. Lineage (NCBI taxonomy): Eukaryota > Viridiplantae > Streptophyta > Magnoliopsida > Fabales > Fabaceae > Mimosa > Mimosa pudica. The sequence goes on from JAKELP010000054.1 coordinate 691,898, forward strand.
AAACGCAAAAACTAGATTGAAATGGTCAAAATCCAAACTTGGTGCTCCTTTTAGTGCTAAAACGTGCAATTGGGCTTAAAACGAGTTATGTTCATGCATTTGGCAAACTTTTGGTGTTTGTTGACCAAAAGTACCACACTCTAGAGAATAATGTCACTAAACGCAAAAACTAGATTGAAATGGTCAAAATCCAAACTTGGGCTCCTTTTAGTGCTAAAACGTGCAATTGGGCTTAAAACGAGTTATGTGATGCATTTGGCAAACTTTTGGTGTTTGTTGACCAAAAGTACCACACTCTAGAGAATAATGTCACTAAAACGCAAAAACTAGATTGAAATGGTCAAAATCCAAACTTGGGCTCCTTTTAGTGCTAAAACGTGCAATTGGGCTTAAAACGAGTTATGTTCATGCATTTGGCAAACTTTTGTGTTTGTTGACCAAAAGTACCACACTCTAGAGAATAATGTCACTAAAACGCAAAAACTAGATTGAAATGGTCAAAATCCAAACTTGGGCTCCTTTTAGTGCTAAAACGTGCAATTGGGCTTAAAACGAGTTATGTTCATGCATTTGGCAAACTTTTGGTGTTTGTTGACCAAAAGTACCACACTCTAGAGAATAATGTCACTAAAACGCAAAAACTAGATTGAAATGGTCAAAATCCAAACTTGGGCTCCTTTTAGTGCTAAAACGTGCAATTGGGCTTAAAACGAGTTATGTTCATGCATTTGGCAAACTTTTGGTGTTTGTTGACCAAAAGTACCACACTCTAGAGAATAATGTCACTAAAACGCAAAAACTAGATTGAAATGGTCAAAATCCAAACTTGGGCTCCTTTTAGTGCTAAAACGTGCAATTGGGCTTAAAACGAGTTATGTTTATGCATTTGGCAAACTTTTGGTGTTTGTTGACCAAAAGTACCACACTCTAGAGAATAATGTCACTAAAACGCAAAAACTAGATTGAAATGGTCAAAATCCAAACTTGGGCTCCTTTTAGTGCTAAAACGTGCAATTGGGCTTAAAACGAGTTATGGTGATGCATTTGGCAAACTTTTGGTGTTTGTTGACCAAAAGTACCACACTCTAGAGAATAATGTCACTAAAACGCAAAAACTAGATTGAAATGGTCAAAATCCAAACTTGTGCTCCTTTTAGTGCTAAAACGTGCAATTGGCTTAAAACGAGTTATGTTCATGCATTTGGCAAACTTTTGGTGTTTGTTGACCAAAAGTACCACACTCTAGAGAATAATGTCACTAAAACGCAAAACTAGATTGAAATGGTCAAAATCCAAACTTGGGCTCCTTTTAGTGCTAAAAACGTGCAATTGGGCTTAAACGAGTTATGTCATGCATTTGGCAAACTTTTGGTGTTTGTTGACCAAAAGTACCACACTCTAGAGAATAATGTCACTAAAACGCAAAAACTAGATTAATGAAATGGTCAAAATCCAAACTTGGGCTCCTTTTAGTGCTAAAACGTGCAATTGGGCTTAAAACGAGTTATGTTCATGCATTTGGCAAACTTTTGGTGTTTGTTGACCAAAAGTACCACACTCTAGAGAATAATGTCACTAAAACGCAAAAACTAGATTGAAATGGTCAAAATCCAAACTTGTGCTCCTTTTAGTGCTAAAACGTGCAATTGGGCTTAAAACGAGTTATGGTGATGCATTTGGCAAACTTTTGGTGTTTGTTGACCAAAAGTACCACACTCTAGAGAATAATGTCACTAAAACGCAAAAACTAGATTGAAATGGTCAAAATCCAAACTTGTGCTCCTTTTAGTGCTAAAACGTGCAATTGGGCTTAAAACGAGTTATGTTCATGCATTTGGCAAACTTTTGGTGTTTGTTGACCAAAAGTACCACACTCTAGAGAATAATGTCACTAAACGCAAAAACTAGATTGAAATGGTCAAAATCCAAACTTGGCTCCTTTTAGTGCTAAAACGTGCAATTGGGCTTAAAACGAGTTATGTTCATGCATTTGGCAAACTTTTGGTGTTTGTTGACCAAAGTACCACACTCTAGAGAATAATGTCACTAAAACGCAAAAACTAGATTGAAATGGTCAAAATCCAAACTTGGGCTCCTTTTAGTGCTAAAACGTGCAATTGGGCTTAAAACGAGTTATGGTGATGCATTTGGCAAACTTTTGGTGTTTGTTGACCAAAAGTACCACACTCTAGAGAATAATGTCACTAAAACGCAAAAACTAGATTGAAATGGTCAAAATCCAAACTTGTGCTCCTTTTAGTGCTAAAACGTGCAATTGGGCTTAAAACGAGTTATGTTCATGCATTTGGCAAACTTTTGGTGTTTGTTGACCCAAAGTACCACACTCTAGAGAATAATGTCACTAAAACGCAAAAACTAGATTGAAATGGTCAAAATCCAAACCTGGGCTCCTTTTAGTGCTAAAACGTGCAATTGGGCTTAAAACGAGTTATGTTCATGCATTTGGCAAACTTTGGTGTTTGTTGACCAAAAGTACCACACTCTAGAGAATAATGTCACTAAAACGCAAAAACTAGATTGAAATGGTCAAAATCCAAACTTGTGCTCCTTTTAGTGCTAAAACGTGCAATTGGGCTTAAAACGAGTTATGTTCATGCATTTGGCAAACTTTTGGTGTTTGTTGACCAAAAGTACCACACTCTAGAGAATAATGTCACTAAAACGCAAAAACTAGATTGAAATGGTCAAAATCCAAACTTGGCTCCTTTTAGTGCTAAAACGTGCAATTGGGCTTAAAACGAGTTATGTTCATGCATTTGGCAAACTTTTGGTGTTTGTTGACCAAAAGTACCACACTCTAGAGAATAATGTCACTAAAACGCAAAAACTAGATTGAAATGGTCAAAATCCAAATTTGGGCTCCTTTTAGTGCTAAAACGTGCAATTGGGCTTAAAACGAGTTATGGTGATGCATTTGGCAAACTTTTGGTGTTTGTTGACCAAAGTACCACACTCTAGAGAATAATGTCACTAAAACGCAAAAACTAGATTGAAATGGTCAAAATCCAAACTTGTGCTCCTTTTAGTGCTAAAACGTGCAATTGGGCTTAAAACGAGTTATGTTCATGCATTTGGCAAACTTTTGGTGTTTGTTGACCAAAAGTACCACACTCTAGAGAATAATGTCACTAAAACGCAAAAACTAGATTGAAATGGTCAAAATCCAAACTTTGGCTCCTTTTAGTGCTAAAACGTGCAATTGGGCTTAAAACGAGTTATGTTCATGCATTTGGCAAACTTTTGGTGTTTGTTGACCAAAAGTACCACACTCTAGAGAATAATGTCACTAAAACGCAAAAACTAGATTGAAATGGTCAAAATCCAAACTTGGGCTCCTTTTAGTGCTAAAACGTGCATTGGGCTTAAAACGAGTTATGTTCATGCATTTGGCAAACTTTTGGTGTTTGTTGACCAAAAGTACCACACTCTAGAGAATAATGTCACTAAAACGCAAAAACTAGATTGAAATGGTCAAAATCCAAACTTGTGCTCCTTTTAGTGCTAAAACGTGCAATTGGGCTTAAAACGAGTTATGTTCATGCATTTGGCAAACTTTTGGTGTTTGTTGACCAAAAGTACCACACTCTAGAGAATAATGTCACTAAAACGCAAAAACTAGATTGAAATGGTCAAAATCCAAACTTGGGCTCCTTTTAGTGCTAAAACGTGCAATTGGGCTTAAAACGAGTATGGTGATGCATTTGGCAAACTTTTGGTGTTTGTTGACCAAAAGTACCACACTCTAGAGAATAATGTCACTAAAACGCAAAAACTAGATTGAAATGGTCAAAATCCAAACTTGGGCTCCTTTTAGTGCTAAAAACGTGCAATTGGGCTTAAAACGAGTTATGTTCATGCATTTGGCAAACTTTTGGTGTTTGTTGACCAAAAGTACCACACTCTAGAGAATAATGTCACTAAAACGCAAAAACTAGATTGAAATGGTCAAAATCCAAACTTGGCTCCTTTTAGTGCTAAAACGTGCAATTGGGCTTAAAACGAGTTATGGTGATGCATTTGGCAAACTTTTGGTGTTTGTTGACCAAAAGTACCACACTCTAGAGAATAATGTCACTAAAACGCAAAAACTAGATTGAAATGGTCAAAATCCAAACTTGTGCTCCTTTTAGTGCTAAAACGTGCAATTGGGCTTAAAACGAGTTATGGTGATGCATTTGGCAAACTTTTGGTGTTTGTTGACCAAAAGTACCACACTCTAGAGAATAATGTCACTAAAACGCAAAAACTAGATTGAAATGGTCAAAATCCAAACTTGTGCTCCTTTTAGTGCTAAAACGTGCAATTGGGCTTAAAACGAGTTATGTTCATGCATTTGGCAAACTTTTGGTGTTTGTTGACCAAAGTACCACACTCTAGAGAATAATGTCACTAAAACGCAAAAACTAGATTGAAATGGTCAAAATCCAAACTTGGGCTCCTTTTAGTGCTAAAACGTGCAATTGGGCTTAAAACGAGTTATGTTCATGCATTTGGCAAACTTTTGGTGTTTGTTGACCAAAAGTACCACACTCTAGAGAATAATGTCACTAAAACGCAAAAACTAGATTGAAATGGTCAAAATCCAAACTTGTGCTCCTTTTAGTGCTAAAACGTGCAATTGGGCTTAAAACGAGTTATGTTCATGCATTTGGCAAACTTTTGGTGTTTGTTGACCAAAAGTACCACACTCTAGAGAATAATGTCACTAAAACGCAAAAACTAGATTGAAATGGTCAAAATCCAAACTTGTGCTCCTTTTAGTGCTAAAACGTGCAATTGGGCTTAAAACGAGTTATGTTCATGCATTTGGCAAACTTTTGGTGTTTGTTGACAAAAGTACCACACTCTAGAGAATAATGTCACTAAAACGCAAAAACTAGATTGAAATGGTCAAAATCCAAACTTGGCTCCTTTTAGTGCTAAAACGTGCAATTGGGCTTAAAACGAGTTATGGTGATGCATTTGGCAAACTTTTGGTGTTTGTTGACCAAAAGTACCACACTCTAGAGAATAATGTCACTAAAACGCAAAAACTAGATTGAAATGGTCAAAATCCAAACTTGTGCTCCTTTTAGTGCTAAAACGTGCAATTGGGCTTAAAACGAGTTATGTTCATGCATTTGGCAAACTTTTGGTGTTTGTTGACCAAAAGTACCACACTCTAGAGAATAATGTCACTAAAACGCAAAAACTAGATTGAAATGGTCAAAATCCAAACTTGGGCTCCTTTTAGTGCTAAAACGTGCAATTGGGCTTAAAACGAGTTATGTTGATGCATTTGGCAAACTTTTGGTGTTTGTTGACCAAAAGTACCACACTCTAGAGAATAATGTCACTAAAACGCAAAAACTAGATTGAAATGGTCAAAATCCAAACTTGGGCTCCTTTTAGTGCTAAAACGTGCAATTGGGCTTAAAACGAGTTATGGTGATGCATTTGGCAAACTTTTGGTGTTTGTTGACCAAAAGTACCACACTCTAGAGAATAATGTCACTAAAACGCAAAAACTAGATTGAAATGGTCAAAATCCAAACTTGTGCTCCTTTTAGTGCTAAAACGTGCAATTGGGCTTAAAACGAGTTATGTTCATGCATTTGGCAAACTTTTGGTGTTTGTTGACCAAAAGTACCACACTCTAGAGAATAATGTCACTAAAACGCAAAACTAGATTGAAATGGTCAAAATCCAAACTTGGGCTCCTTTTAGTGCTAAAACGTGCAATTGGGCTTAAAACGAGTTATGTTCATGCATTTGGCAAACTTTTGGTGTTTGTAGACCAAAAGTACCACACTCTAGAGAATAATGTCACTAAAACGCAAAAACTAGATTGAAATGGTCAAAATCCAAACTTGGGCTCCTTTTAGTGCTAAAACGTGCAATTGGGCTTAAAACGAGTTATGTTGATGCATTTGGCAAACTTTTGGTGTTTGTTGACAAAAGTACCACACTCTAGAGAATAATGTCACTAAAACGCAAAAACTAGATTGAAATGGTCAAAATCCAAACTTGGGCTCCTTTTAGTGCTAAAACGTGCAATTGGGCTTAAAACGAGTTATGGTGATGCATTTGGCAAACTTTTTGTGTTTGTTGACCAAAAGTACCACACTCTAGAGAATAATGTCACTAAAACGCAAAAACTAGATTGAAATGGTCAAAATCCAAACTTGTGCTCCTTTTAGTGCTAAAACGTGCAATTGGGCTTAAAACGAGTTATGTTCATGCATTTGGCAAACTTTTGGTGTTTGTTGACCAAAAGTACCACACTCTAGAGAATAATGTCACTAAAACGCAAAAACTAGATTGAAATGGTCAAAATCCAAACTTGGGCTCCTTTTAGTGCTAAAACGTGCAATTGGGCTTAAAACGAGTTATGTTCATGCATTTGGCAAACTTTTGGTGTTTGTTGACCAAAAGTACCACACTCTAGAGAATAATGTCACTAAAACGCAAAAACTAGATTGAAATGGTCAAAATCCAAACTTGGGCTCCTTTTAGTGCTAAAACGTGCAATTGGGCTTAAAACGAGTTATGGTGATGCATTTGGCAAACTTTTGGTGTTTGTTGACCAAAAGTACCACACTCTAGAGAATAATGTCACTAAAACGCAAAAACTAGATTGAAATGGTCAAAATCCAAACTTGTGCTCCTTTTAGTGCTAAAACGTGCAATTGGGCTTAAAACGAGTTATGTTCATGCATTTGGCAAACTTTTGGTGTTTGTTGACCAAAAGTACCACACTCTAGAGAATAATGTCACTAAAACGCAAAAACTAGATTGAAATGGTCAAAATCCAAACTTGGGCTCCTTTTAGTGCTAAAACGTGCAATTGGGCTTAAAACGAGTTATGTTCATGCATTTGGCAAACTTTTGGTGTTTGTTGACCAAAAGTACCACACTCTAGAGAATAATGTCACTAAAACGCAAAAACTAGATTGAAATGGTCAAAATCCAAACTTGGGCTCCTTTTAGTGCTAAAACGTGCAATTGGGCTTAAAACGAGTTATGGTGATGCATTTGGCAAACTTTTGGTGTTTGTTGACCAAAAGTACCACACTCTAGAGAATAATGTCACTAAAACGCAAAAACTAGATTGAAATGGTCAAAATCCAAACTTGTGCTCCTTTTAGTGCTAAAACGTGCAATTGGGCTTAAAACGAGTTATGTTCATGCATTTGGCAAACTTTTGGTGTTTGTTGACCAAAAGTACCACACTCTAGAGAATAATGTCACTAAAACGCAAAAACTAGATTGAAATGGTCAAAATCCAAACTTGTGCTCCTTTTAGTGCTAAAACGTGCAATTGGGCTTAAAACGAGTTATGTTCATGCATTTGGCAAACTTTTGGTGTTTGTTGACCAAAAGTACCACACTCTAGAGAATAATGTCACTAAAACGCAAAAACTAGATTGAAATGGTCAAAATCCAAACTTGGGCTCCTTTTAGTGCTAAAACGTGCAATTGGGCTTAAAACGAGTTATGGTGATGCATTTGGCAAACTTTTGGTGTTTGTTGACCAAAAGTACCACACTCTAGAGAATAATGTCACTAAAACGCAAAAACTAGATTGAAATGGTCAAAATCCAAACTTGTGCTCCTTTTAGTGCTAAAACGTGCAATTGGGCTTAAAACGAGTTATGTTCATGCATTTGGCAAACTTTTGGTGTTTGTTGACCAAAAGTACCACACTCTAGAGAATAATGTCACTAAAACGCAAAAACTAGATTGAAATGGTCAAAATCCAAACTTGGCTCCTTTTAGTGCTAAAACGTGCAATTGGGCTTAAAACGAGTTATGTTCATGCATTTGGCAAACTTTTGGTGTTTGTTACCAAAAGTACCACACTCTAGAGAATAATGTCACTAAAACGCAAAAACTAGATTGAAATGGTCAAAATCCAAACTTGTGCTCCTTTTAGTGCTAAAACGTGCAATTGGGCTTAAAACGAGTTATGGTGATGCATTTGGAAAACTTTTGGTGTTTGTTGACCAAAAGTACCACACTCTAGAGAATAATGTCACTAAAACGCAAAAACTAGATTGAAATGGTCAAAATCCAAACTTGTGCTCCTTTTAGTGCTAAAACGTGCAATTGGGCTTAAAACGAGTTATGTTCATGCATTTGGAAAACTTTTGGTGTTTGTTGACCAAAAGTACCACACTCTAGAGAATAATGTCACTAAAACGCAAAAACTAGATTGAAATGGTCAAAATCCAAACTTGGGCTCCTTTTAGTGCTAAAACGTGCAATTGGGCTTAAAACGAGTTATGTTCATGCATTTGGCAAACTTTTGGTGTTTGTTGACCAAAAGTACCACACTCTAGAGAATAATGTCACTAAAACGCAAAAACTAGATTGAAATGGTCAAAATCCAAACTTGGGCTCCTTTTAGTGCTAAAACGTGCAATTGGGCTTAAAACGAGTTATGTTCATGCATTTGGCAAACTTTTGGTGTTTGTTGACCAAAAGTACCACACTCTAGAGAATAATGTCACTAAAACGCAAAAACTAGATTGAAATGGTCAAAATCCAAACTTGGGCTCCTTTTAGTGCTAAAACGTGCAATTGGGCTTAAAACGAGTTATGTTTATGCATTTGGCAAACTTTTGGTGTTTGTTGACCAAAAGTACGACACTCTAGAGAATAATGTCACTAAAACGCAAAAACTAGATTGAAATGGTCAAAATCCAAACTTGGGCTCCTTTTAGTGCTAAAACGTGCAATTGGGCTTAAAACGAGTTATGGTGATGCATTTGGAAAACTTTTGTGTTTGTTGACCAAAAGTACCACACTCTAGAGAATAATGTCACTAAAACGCAAAAACTAGATTGAAATGTCAAAATCCAAACTTGAGCTCCTTTTAGTGCTAAAACGTGCAATTGGGCTTAAAACGAGTTATGTTCATGCATTTGGAAAACTTTTGGTGTTTGTTGACCAAAAGTACCACACTCTAGAGAATAATGTCACTAAAACGCGAAAACTAGATTGAAATGGTCAAAATCCAAACTTGGGCTCCTTTTAGTGCTAAAACGTGCAATTGGGCTTAAAACGAGTTATGTTCATGCATTTGGCAAACTTTTGGTGTTTGTAGACCAAAAGTACCACACTCTAGAGAATAATGTCACTAAAAAGCAAAAACTAGATTGAAATGGTCAAAATCCAAACTTGGGCTCCTTTTAGTGCTAAAACGTGCAATTGGGCTTAAAACGAGTTATGGTGATGCATTTGGCAAACTTTTGGTGTTTGTTGACCAAAAGTACTACACTCTAGAGAATAATGTCACTAAAACGCAAAAACTAGATTGAAATGGTCAAAATCCAAACTTGAGCTCCTTTTAGTGCTAAAACTTGCAATTGGGCTTAAAACGAGTTATGTTCATGCATTTGGCAAACTTTTGGTGTTTGTTGACCAAAAGTACCACACTCTAGAGAATAATGTCACTAAAACGCAAAAACTAGATTGAAATGGTCAAAATCCAAACTTGGGCTCCTTTTAGTGCTAAAACGTGCAATTGGGCTTAAAACGAGTTATGTTCATGCATTTGGCAAACTTTTGGTGTTTGTAGACCAAAAGTACCACACTCTAGAGAATAATGTCACTAAAACGCAAAAACTAGATTGAAATGGTCAAAATCCAAACTTGCGCTCCTTTTAGTGCTAAAACGTGCAATTGGGCTTAAAACGAGTTATGGTGATGCATTTGGCAAACTTTTGGTGTTTGTTGACCAAAAGTACCACACTCTAGAGAATAATGTCACTAAAACGCAAAAACTAGATTGAAATGGTCAAAATCCAAACTTGAGCTCCTTTTAGTGCTAAAACGTGCAATTGGGCTTAAAACGAGTTATGTTCATGCATTTGGCAAACTTTTGGTGTTTGTTGACCAAAAGTACCACACTCTAGAGAATAATGTCACTAAAACGCAAAAACTAGATTGAAATGGTCAAAATCCAAACTTGGGCTCCTTTTAGTGCTAAAAACGTGCAATTGGGCTTAAAACGAGTTATGTTCATGCATTTGGCAAACTTTTGGTGTTTGTAGACAAAAAGTACCACACTCTAGAGAATAATGTCACTAAAACGCAAAAACTAGATTGAAATGGTCAAAATCCAAATTTGGGCTCCTTTTAGTGCTAAAACGTGCAATTGGGCTTAAAACGAGTTATGGTGCTGCATTTGGAAAACTTTTGGTGTTTGTTGACCAAAAGTACCACACTCTAGAGAATAATGTCACTAAAACGCAAAAACTAGATTGAAATGGTCAAAATCCAAACTTGGGCTCCTTTTAGTGCTAAAACGTGCAATTGGGCTTAAAACGAGTTATGTTCATGCATTTGGCAACTTTTGGTGTTTGTTGACCAAAAGTACCACACTCTAGAGAATAATGTCACTAAAACGCAAAAACTAGATTGAAATGGTCAAAATCCAAACTTGGGCTCCTTTTAGTGCTAAAAAACGTGCATTGGGCTTAAAACGAGTTATGTTCATGCATTTGGCAAACTTTTGGTGTTTGTAGACCAAAAGTACCAGACTCTAGAGAATAATGTCACTAAAACGCAAAAACTAGATTTAAATGGTCAAAATCCAAACTTGGGCTCCTTTTAGTGCTAAAACGTGCAATTGGGCTTAAAACGAGTTATGTTGATGCATTTGGCAAACTTTTGGTGTTTGTAGACAAAAAGTACCACACTCTCGAGAATAATGTCACTAAAACGCAAAAACTAGATTGAAATGGTCAAAATCCAAATTTGGGCTCCTTTTAGTGCTAAAACGTGCAATTGGGCTTAAAACGAGTATGGTGATGCATTTGGAAAACTTTTGGTGTTTGTTGACCATAAGTACCACACTCTAGAGAATAATGTCACTAAAACGCAAAAACTAGATTGAAATGGTCAAAATCCAAACTTGAGCTCCTTTTAGTGCTAAAACGTGCAATTGGGCTTAAAACGAGTTATGTTCATGCATTTGGAAAACTTTGGGTGTTTGTTGACCAAAAGTACCAGACTCTAGAGAATAATGTCACTAAAACGCAAAAACTAGATTGAAATGGTCAAAATCCAAACTTGGGCTCCTTTTAGTGCTAAAACGTGCAATTGGGCTTAAAACGAGTTATGTTCATGCATTTGGCAAACTTTTGGTGTTTGTTGACCAAAAGTACCACACTCTAGAGAATAATGTCACTAAAACGCAAAAACTAGATTGAAATGGTCAAAATCCAAACTTGGGCTCCTTTTAGTGCTAAAAAACGTGCAATTGGGCTTAAAACGAGTTATGTTCATGCATTTGGCAAACTTTTGGTGTTTGTAGACCAAAAGTACCACACTCTAGAGAATAATGTCACTAAAACGCAAAAACTAGATTGAAATGGTCAAAATCCAAACTTGGGCTCCTTTTAGTGCTAAAACGTGCAATTGGGCTTAAAACGAGTTATGTTCATGCATTTGGCAAACTTTTGGTGTTTGTTGACCAAAAGTACCAGACTCTAGAGAATAATGTCACTAAAACGCAAAAACTAGATTGAAAAGGTCAAAATCCAAACTTGAGCTCCTTTTAGTGCTAAAACGTGCAATTGGGCTTAAAACGAGTTATGTTCATGCATTTGGAAAACTTTGGGTGTTTGTTGACCAAAAGTACCAGACTCTAGAGAATAATGTCACTAAAACGCGAAAACTAGATTGAAATGGTCAAAATCCCAACTTGGGCTCCTTTTAGTGCTAAAACGTGCAATTGGGCTTAAAACGAGTTATGTTCATGCATTTGGCAAACTTTTGGTGTTTGTTGACCAAAAGTACCAGACTCTAGAGAATAATGTCACTAAAACGCAAAAACTAGATTGAAATGGTCAAAATCCAAACTTGGGCTCCTTTTAGTGCTAAAACGTGCATTTGGGCTTAAAACGAGTTATGTTCATGCATTTGGCAAACTTTTGGTGTTTGTAGACCAAAAGTACCACACTCTAGAGAATAATGTCACTAAAACGCAAAAACTAGATTGAAATGGTCAAAATCCAAACTTGGGCTCCTTTTAGTGCTAAAAACGTGCAATTGGGCATAAAACGAGTTATGTTCATGCATTTGGCAAACTTTTGGTGTTTGTAGACAAAAAGTACGACACTCTCGAGAATAATGTCACTAAAACGCAAAAACTAGATTGAAATGGTCAAAATCCAAATTTGGGCTCCTTTTAGTGCTAAAACGTGCAATTGGGCTTAAAACGAGTTATGGTGCTGCATTTGGAAAACTTTTGGTGTTTGTTGACCATAAGTACCAGACTCTAGAGAATAATGTCACTAAAACGCGAAAACTAGATTGAAATGGTCAAAATCCAAACTTGGGCTCCTTTTAGTGCTAAATCGTGCAATTGGGCTTAAAACGAGTTATGTTCATGCATTTGGCAATCTTTTGGTGTTTGTTGACCAAAAGTACCAGACTCTAGAGAATAATGTCACTAAAACGCAAAAACTAGATTGAAATGGTCAAAATCCAAACTTGGGCTCCTTTTAGTGCTAAAAAACGTGCATTTGGGCTGAAAACGAGTTATGTTCATGCATTTGGCAAACTTTTGGTGTTTGTAGACCAAAAGTACCACACTCTAGAGAATAATGTCACTAAAACGCAAAAACTAGATTGAAATGGTCAAAATCCAAACTTGCGCTCCTTTTAGTGCTAAAAACGTGCAATTGGGCTTAAAACGAGTTATGTTGATGCATTCGGCAAACTTTTGGTGTTTGTAGACAAAAAGTACGACACTCTCGAGAATAATGTCACTAAAACGCAAAAACTAGATTGAAATGGTCAAAATCCAAATTTGGGCTCCTTTTAGTGCTAAAACGTGTAATTGGGCTTAAAATGAGTAATGGTGATGCATTTGGAAAACTTTTGGTGTTTGTTGACCATAAGTACCACACTCTAGAGAATAATGTCACTAAAACGCAAAAACTAGATTGAAAATGTCAAAATCCAAACTTGAGCTCCTTTAAGTGCTAAAACGTGCAATTGGGCTTAAAACGAGTTATGTTCATGCATTTGGCAAACTTTTGGTGTTTGTAGACAAAAAGTACGACACTCTCAAGAATAATGTCACTAAAACGCAAAAACTAGATTGAAATGGTCAAAATCCAAATTTGGGCTCCTTTTAGTGCTAAAACGTGTAATTGGGCTTAAAACGAGTTATGGTGATGCATTTGGAAAACTTTTGGTGTTTGTTGACCATAAGTACCACACTCTAGAGAATAATGTCACTAAAACGCAAAAACTAGATTGAAAAGGTCAAAATCCAAACTTGAGCTCCTTTTAGTGCTAAAACGTGCAATTGGGCTTAAAACGAGTTATGTTCATGCATTTGGAAAACTTTTGGTGTTTGTTGACCAAAAGTACCAGACTCTAGAGAATAATGTCACTACAACGCGAAAACTAGATTGAAATGGTCAAAATCCAAACTTGGGCTCCTTTTAGTGCTAAAACGTGCAATTGGGCTTAAAACGAGTTATGTTCATGCATTTGGCAATCTTTTGGTGTTTGTTGACCAAAAGTACCAGACTCTAGAGAATAATGTCAATAAAACGCAAAAACTAGATTGAAATGGTCAAAATCCAAACTTGGACTCCTTTTAGTGCTAAAAACGTGCATTTGGGCTTAAAACGAGTTATGTTCATGCATTTGGCAAACTTTTGGTGTTTGTAGACCAAAAGTACCACACTCTAGAGAATAATGTCACTAATACGCAAAAACTAGATTTAAATGGTCAAAATCCAAATTTGGGCTCCTTTTAGTGCTAAAACGTGTAATTGGGCTTAAAACGAGTTATGGTGATGCATTTGGAAAACTTTTGGTGTTTGTTGACCATAAGTACCACACTCTAGAGAATAATGTCACTAAAACGCAAAAACTAGATTGAAAAGGTCAAAATCCAAACTTGAGCTCCTTTTAGTGCTAAAACGTGCAATTGGGCTAAAACGAGTTATGTTCATGCATTTGGAAAACTTTTGGTGTTTGTTGACCAAAAGTACCAGACTCTAGAGAATAATGTCACTACAACGCGAAAACTAGATTGAAATGGTCAAAATCCAAACTTGGGCTCCTTTTAGTGCTAAAACGTGCAATTGGGCTTAAAACGAGTTATGTTCATGCATTTGGCAAACTTTTGGTGTTTGTTGACCAAAAGTACCAGACTCTAGAGAATAATGTCACTACAACGCGAAAACTAGATTGAAATGGTCAAAATCCAAACTTGGGCTCCTTTTAGTGCTAAAACGTGCAATTGGGCTTAAAACGAGTTATGTTCATGCATTTGGCAATCTTTTGGTGTTTGTTGACCAAAAGTAGCAGACTCTAGAGAATAATGTCACTAAAACGCAAAAACTAGATTGAAATGGTCAAAATCCAAACTTGGGCTCCTTTTAGTGCTAAAAAACGTGCATTTGGGCTTAAAACGAGTTATGTTCACTGCATTTGGCAAACTTTTGGTGTTTGTAGACCAAAAGTACCACACTCTAGAGAATAATGTCACTAATACGCAAAAACTAGATTTAAATGGTCAAAATCCAAACTTGGGCTCGTTTTAGTGCTAAAACGTGCAATTGGGCTTAAAACGAGTTATGTTCATGCATTTGGCAATCTTTTGGTGTTTGTAGACCAAGAGTACCACACTCTAGAGAATAATGTCACTATATCGCAAAAACTAGATTGAAATGGTCAAAATCCAAACTTGGGCTCCTTTTAGTGCTAAAACGTGCAATTGGGCTTAAAACGAGTTATGGTGATGCATTTGGCAAACTTTTGGTGTTTGTTGACCATAAGTACGAGACTCTAGAGAATAATGTCACTAAAACGCAAAAACTAGATTGAAATGGTCAAAATCCAAACTTGGGCTCCTTTTAGTGCTAAAACGTGCAATTGGGCTTAAAACGAGTTATGTTCATGCATTTGGCAATCTTTTGGTGTTTGTTGACCAAAAGTACCAGACTCTAGAGAATAATGTCAATAAAACGCAAAAACTAGATTGAAATGGTCAAAATCCAAACTTGGACTCCTTTTAGTGCTAAAAACGTGCATTTGGGCTTAAAACGAGTTATGTTCATGCATTTGGCAAACTTTTGGTGTTTGTAGACCAAAAGTACCACACTCTAGAGAATAATGTCACTAATACGCAAAAACTAGATTTAAATGGTCAAAATCCAAATTTGGGCTCCTTTTAGTGCTAAAACGTGTAATTGGGCTTAAAACGAGTTATGGTGATGCATTTGGAAAACTTTTGGTGTTTGTTGACCATAAGTACCACACTCTAGAGAATAATGTCACTAAAACGCAAAAACTAGATTGAAAAGGTCAAAATCCAAACTTGAGCTCCTTTTAGTGCTAAAACGTGCAATTGGGCTAAAACGAGTTATGTTCATGCATTTGGAAAACTTTTGGTGTTTGTTGACCAAAAGTACCAGACTCTAGAGAATAATGTCACTACAACGCGAAAACTAGATTGAAATGGTCAAAATCCAAACTTGGGCTCCTTTTAGTGCTAAAACGTGCAATTGGGCTTAAAACGAGTTATGTTCATGCATTTGGCAAACTTTTGGTGTTTGTTGACCAAAAGTACCAGACTCTAGAGAATAATGTCACTACAACGCGAAAACTAGATTGAAATGGTCAAAATCCAAACTTGGGCTCCTTTTAGTGCTAAAACGTGCAATTGGGCTTAAAACGAGTTATGTTCATGCATTTGGCAATCTTTTGGTGTTTGTTGACCAAAAGTAGCAGACTCTAGAGAATAATGTCACTAAAACGCAAAAACTAGATTGAAATGGTCAAAATCCAAACTTGGGCTCCTTTTAGTGCTAAAAAACGTGCATTTGGGCTTAAAACGAGTTATGTTCATGCATTTGGCAAACTTTTGGTGTTTGTAGACCAAAAGTACCACACTCTAGAGAATAATGTCACTAATACGCAAAAACTAGATTTAAATGGTCAAAATCCAAACTTGGGCTCCTTTTAGTGCTAAAACGTGCAATTGGGCTTAAAACGAGTTATGTTCATGCATTCGGCAAACTTTTGGTGTTTGTTGAGCAAAAGTACCAGACTCTAGAGAATAATGTCACTAAAACGCAAAAACTAGATTGAAAAGGTCAAAATCCAAACTTGGGCTCCTTTTAGTGCTAAAACGTGCAATTGGGCTTAAAACGAGTTATGTTCATGCATTTGGAAAACTTTTGGTGTTTGTAGACCAAGAGTACCACACTCTAGAGAATAATGTCACTATATCGCAAAAACTAGATTGAAATGGTCAAAATCCAAACTTGGGCTCCTTTTAGTGCTAAAACGTGCAATTGGGCTTAAAACGAGTTATGGTGATGCATTTGGCAAACTTTTGGTGTTTGTTGACCAAAAGTACGAGACTCTAGAGAATAATGTCACTAAAACGCAAAAACTAGATTGGAATGGTCAAAATCCAAACTTGAGCTCCTTTTAGTGCTAAAACGTGCAATTGGGCTTAAAACGAGTTATGTTCATGCATTCGGCAAACTTTTGGTGTTTGTTGAGCAAAAGTACCAGACTCTAGAGAATAATGTCACTAAAACGCAAAAACTAGATTGAAAAGGTCAAAATCCAAACTTGGGCTCCTTTTAGTGCTAAAACGTGCAATTGGGCTTAAAACGAGTTATGTTCATGCATTTGTAAAACTTTTGGTGTTTGTTGACCAAAAGTACCAGACTCTAGAGAATAATGTCACTACAACGCGAAAACTAGATTGAAATGGTCAAAATCCAAACTTGGGCTCCTTTTAGTGCTAAAACGTGCAATTGGGCTTAAAACGAGTTATGTTCATGCATTTGGCAATCTTTTGGTGTTTGTTGACCAAAAGTACCAGACTCTAGAGAATAATGTCACTAAAACGCAAAAACTAGATTGAAATGGTCAAAATCCAAACTTGGACTCCTTTTAGTGCTAAAAACGTGCATTTGGGCTTAAAACGAGTTATGTTCATGCATTTGGCAAACTTTTGGTGTTTGTAGACCAAAAGTACCACACTCTAGAGAATAATGTCACTAATACGCAAAAACTAGATTTAAATGGTCAAAATCCAAATTTGGGCTCCTTTTAGTGCTAAAACGTGTAATTGGGCTTAAAACGAGTTATGGTGATGCATTTGGAAAACTTTTGGTGTTTGTTGACCATAAGTACCACACTCTAGAGAATAATGTCACTAAAACGCAAAAACTAGATTGAAAAGGTCAAAATCCAAACTTGAGCTCCTTTTAGTGCTAAAACGTGCAATTGGGCTAAAACGAGTTATGTTCATGCATTTGGAAAACTTTTGGTGTTTGTTGACCAAAAGTACCAGACTCTAGAGAATAATGTCACTACAACGCGAAAACTAGATTGAAATGGTCAAAATCCAAACTTGGGCTCCTTTTAGTGCTAAAATGTGCAATTGGGCTTAAAACGAGTTATGTTCATGCATTTGGCAAACTTTTGGTGTTTGTTGACCAAAAGTACCAGACTCTAGAGAATAATGTCACTACAACGCGAAAACTAGATTGAAATGGTCAAAATCCAAACTTGGGCTCCTTTTAGTGCTAAAACGTGCAATTGGGCTTAAAACGAGTTATGTTCATGCATTTGGCAATCTTTTGGTGTTTGTTGACCAAAAGTACCAGACTCTAGAGAATAATGTCACTAAAACGCAAAAACTAGATTGAAATGGTCAAAATCCAAACTTGGGCTCCTTTTAGTGCTAAAAAACGTGCATTTGGGCTTAAAACGAGTTATGTTCATGCATTTGGCAAACTTTTGGTGTTTGTAGACCAAAAGTACCACACTCTAGAGAATAATGTCACTAATACGCAAAAACTAGATTTAAATGGTCAAAATCCAAACTTGGGCTCGTTTTAGTACTAAAACGTGCAATTGGGCTTAAAACGAGTTATGTTCATGCATTTGGCAATCTTTTGGTGTTTGTAGACCAAGAGTACCACACTCTAGAGAATAATGTCACTATATCGCAAAAACTAGATTGAAATGGTCAAAATCCAAACTTGGGCTCCTTTTAGTGCTAAAACGTGCAATTGGGCTTAAAACGAGTTATGGTGATGCATTTGGCAAACTTTTGGTGTTTGTTGACCAAAAGTACGAGACTCTAGAGAATAATGTCACTAAAACGCAAAAACTAGATTGAAATGGTCAAAATCCAAACTTGAGCTCCTTTTAGTGCTAAAACGTGCAATTGGGCTTAAAACGAGTTATGTTCATGCATTCGGCAAACTTTTGGTGTTTGTTGAGCAAAAGTACCAGACTCTAGAGAATAATGTCACTAAAACGCAAAAACTAGATTGAAAAGGTCAAAATCCAAACTTGGGCTCCTTTTAGTGCTAAAACGTGCAATTGGGCATAAAACGAGTTATGTTCATGCATTCGGCAAACTTTTGGTGTTTGTTGAGCAAAAGTACCAGACTCTAGAGAATAATGTCACTAAAACGCAAAAACTAGATTGAAAAGGTCAAAATCCAAACTTGGGCTCCTTTTAGTGCTAAAACGTGCAATTGGGCTTAAAACGAGTTATGTTCATGCATTTGGAAAACTTTTGGTGTTTGTAGACCAAGAGTACCACACTCTAGAGAATAATGTCACTATATCGCAAAAACTAGATTGAAATGGTCAAAATCCAAACTTGGGCTCCTTTTAGTGCTAAAACGTGCAATTGGGCTTAAAACGAGTTATGGTGATGCATTTGGCAAACTTTTGGTGTTTGTTGACCATAAGTACGAGACTCTAGAGAATAATGTCACTAAAACGCAAAAACTAGATTGAAATGGTCAAAATCCAAACTTGAGCTCCTTTTAGTGCTAAAACGTGCAATTGGGCTTAAAACGAGTTATGTTCATGCATTCGGCAAACTTTTGGTGTTTGTTGAGCAAAAGTACCAGACTCTAGAGAATAATGTCACTAAAACGCAAAAACTAGATTGAAAAGGTCAAAATCCAAACTTAAGCATGAAAATACTAGATTGGGCTAAAACTTTTGGGACCCCCCTACATGAAAATACATCACATAGTCAAAAATGACCAAAATACCCTTAGTTTCTTAAAATGCAAGTAATAAGGCTAATATTCTCCAAATAATCACACATAAGCATGCACATATAATATCTCAATAATGATCAAATATAGCAAATAAATCACACTAATTAAGCTCAATTGCACATGCTTAAACATATAAAATTAGGTCTAATCAAATCCCCCACACTTAATCTTTGAACTCCGGGCAAAGTCATGCAAAAAGACTAACTTGGTCATTAAGCATAGTGAAGGCAATTGGAATTGTCATAGAGTACAAGTTGATCTTTTTGAACCTTTCCCTAGAGCATCACATGGGCCAAATCTAAGAATACAAAGTGAATGCAAGTTTAGCAAGCAACTAGAATTAAGGAGGAGTGCCAATTGAGATTTTTCCTCACCGGATAAATTGTTTACACTCATTCACTCAAGTTAGGAAAAATGCCTAACTAAGGATTTGTGATCACTCTTTTGGCTCAATGCACTTAACCTCTCCATAAGCTTGTAGTAGCTCTAAGTTCTCCACCCATTATTATGCATGGCACAATAGAATCTAGGGGACTTTAGGGGTTGAATGGAAGGCTAATAATGAATGATGAATGATGGAAAGTAGTCAATGACCAATGACATGAACAAATAGTCAATGACCAATGACATGAACAAATAATCACCACATATGCATGCAATACAATGAAATCAATCCAATCAAGCATGCTACATATCACTCTTTTTTTTTACCAAGCACTTTGTGCTTATCTCTCTTTACTTTTTTTTCTTTTTTTTTTCTATGCCTTTGGCATCATAAGCACTTTGTGCTTTCATTCTTTTCTTTTAGGCTTTTTTTTTTGGGCCAATGGCGCCCAAATGGCGCCCATGGGCACGCCTAGGGCGCCCCCTCTCTGATATGGCGCCCAAATGGCGCCCGAGGGCACTGCCTCTCTGGAATGGCGCCCAAATGGCGCCCGGGGGCGCCAAACTGACTATTTCCCCCATGTAACATGCTTTTCACAAGATACAACAATACAATACTAATATAAATGCAAGCATATGCTATAATTATTCATTCAAACATTGGTCAAGTTGGTAGAAAAGAATAGTGAATGGCCCAAAGGGGTTGAATCAAAGGATATTTAGGTTGGCTTGTGTTTGGGTCAAAAAGGGTTTAGAAATGAAATGCCCATTTCCTTTTCAATTGTACCATGCATTGTGATCTTGAACAAGAGTTAGGACAAGTTCTAGGAGGTCAAGTAGACTATTGGCCCACTCAATTCGGTTGGAGGCTTCTCACTTTAATGGCTTACTCTAATTAGTCACTTCCTCCCTAAGAAAAGTTAAATGAGAAACTTACACCCTCTTTACACTAGAGGACAATTCCATTTACTTTCAAGAGCCATGATCAAGTTAAACTTCCTACACAATCATGCCAAATAAGTCCACAAATCAAGTGTGAAAGCTTTGAATTAGACCACTTTTAAGCACATAATACACCCCCCCACACTTAAAGCATGCATTGTCCTCAATGGGACCAATCAAATCAAGTAGGAAGGCATAAAAACAAGGCAAGGCAGCAACTAAAAAGGCCGGGCAGTCCACGCATGCAAATGGCCATCATGAATTATGCACAAAAACAAACACTAAACATAACCTAACACAAGTTTATATATTTTTTTATTTTTATTTTTCTTGGTTTTTCTAACAACCTATAACAAATACTAGAAAATAAACCTAATCACAATCCTAATTTTTCTAACATATATCTTCCCCCACACTTAGAATAAGAACAATTTAAAGCAAGTAAGGGAAGGAAAGAAGCAACCTCTTATGGAGGCTTGAAGTTCTCTTTGAAGTACTTCTTGTTGTGGCCTTGAATGAAGGTGATTCGGCCACTTTTGACTTGAGGCATGGTTGTTTTGAAATCATCATGAGAAGCATGGGCTCTTGCTTCCAAATTAGCCTCCTTGGATGATTGAGCCTTAGCCTTATGACTTTTCGTCCTTCTTCCTTTCTTCTCTTTAGGCTTTCTAGCTCTTCCATGTGCTTGAAGTTTGGATAGCAACTTGTGCAACTTCTTAGCAAGAACATCAAGAAGTGTGGGATCACACATCTTGTCTCTCAACTCTTGGCCTCGTTCTTCAAGATTCCTCTTAAGAATGCTCATCCTCACCACAAGCTTCTTGATCTCCTCACTTGTGAGCTTTCCATTGAAGAAATCCCTTCCCTCTTGTGAAACATCAAGCTCCAAGTTCTTCTTGAGGTTTTCTTCGGCCCTTAACAACTCCAAGCATGAATTGCCTCCCTTGTTATTCCCTACAACATTGAGCAAACATCCCTTTTGCAAGGGGTTGTATGCTTGCAAAGATATACTGATAGGAATACAAGAAGTGACAATAAAAGACTCAAAAGGCACATGCTTAGGAAGAGCATCAAAAGTGAAATGGTTCACATGCTTAAAAGAGGCATTAGCACGAGAATTCATAATCAAGTTAGGCACTTCAAATTTAGCAAGAAATTGCCCCTCTAAAGCATTGGACCATGGTTCCCAATTCGGCCAAATCATAGAACTTGTAGTACCACCTCCCAAAGCCACACTCAAGGGAGCTACATCAAGCAAGCAAGGCTCAAGCAAAGTGCTAGCAAAATCTCTCCCTTGGAAAATACTCCTTCCATGTACACTCCTCATTCGGCTTTTCCAATCCAAGAGAACATGGGAGGAGTAGCAAAACAAGTCCTCCACCAAAGGTAATCCCTCTTCCACCATGAGAGTAAACACTTCCTCCAACCTATCCCTATCAACAAAATTGAACAAACATCCCTTTTCCAAGGGGTTGTGGATAGGCAAAGAAGGAATGCATACAACAATATCACCAAGCTTATATTTGACACAAAAGGGATCATGTGATTGCATCATGCTCACAATATTAGAAAAATCATTCTTAGTACCTAGCATGCATGCAACATTATCAACAATAGGACAAGAATCAATATAGCACATGGAAGCATCAACATTACCACTCATCACATGCATTAAAGAGTCAATACAATGCAAGCCTAAATGAGAAAAATGCTCCCTAGAATGCTTAATGGTCTCAAACACCTTGAATTTTATCAATTGATCACCCACTTCCATGGTGATGTAACCATCTTTCAAGCTTATGATTGCATTAGCCGTCATCAAGAAAGGTCTACCCAAAATCAAGGAATTACTCACACTAGTCTCACTAGTCATGTCAAGCACATAAAAATCCACCGGAAACACCAACTCCTTAACCCGAACTAGAATGTCCTCTATAAGTCCAAAGGGTTTCTTGAGTGACCTATCCGCCAATTGAACCACTACATTAGTTTCACTTATGTCCTTAAGCCCTAATGCAATGTAAGTGGCCTTAGGCATGACATTAATTGCGGCCCCTAAATCAAGAAGTGCCTTTCCAAAGCTAAGACTCCCTATTTGACAAGGTATTGTAAAGGAGCCCGGATCTCCACACTTTTGGGGCAAATGCCCCTTCAAGAGAGAAGACACATTAGTCCCTAGTTGAATTTTGTTACTTGAGTTACTAGCTCTCTTATTAGTGCAAAGATATTTAAGGAACTTAGCATACTTAGGCATTTGTTTCACAAGCACAAGCATAGGCACATTAACTTCTAGCTTAGAAAACAAGTCAAGCATTTCCTTTTCCAATTCATCATCATGTTTCTTCATAGCTAAAGCATATGAATTAGGAAATGGCAAATGCTTAGGGTCAAGAGGTTTACCTTTGGGGGATTCATCCCCTTGTTGAGTAGATGGTGGATTTTGAGAAGAGGATTCTCCCACTTTAAGCTTCCCTTGAGCAATAGCCTTCCTTCTTGCTTCATTTAAGCTCTCGGTCTCTTCATCCTCTTTAGGGAGGCTCTCGGCCTCTTTTGGAACATCACCAAGAGGAGAATGCAATTCGGTTTCCACATGCAAAGTACCATCCACAAAGTCATTTTGAAGGCTAGAGTGGCCTTCCTCATGCATAGCATCCTTCTCGGCCTTTTTCTCCTTTAGAATGGAGCTCTCGGCTTCATCATGTCTGTCACCAAGAGAATGAGGCAATTCGACCTCCTTGTGCTTCTCCTCATAAGCAAAGTCATTTTGAAGATTAGGATGCTTTTCAACATGCAATTCTCCCTTCTCGGCCTCTAGATTAACTTGAGGTTCATCCTCATCCTCCTCATAGTCATAAGCTTGGCCATATTGCCTCCCACTTCTCAAATTCATGGCATGAAGAATTTGTGGATTAACAACCACATTAGAAGGCAATCCTCCTTTCTTTGCATCTTGCTCCGCTTGAGTGTTCAACATTTAAGACACAAAGGAGGTGACATTCTCTTGCTTCTTAAGACTCTCTTCAAACCCATTCATCTTCTCCATTAAACTTGACATCATTTGGTACATCATGTCTTGTTGAGAATTTGAAGAGCTAGATGGAGGAATAAAAGCTTGAGAACCCACCACATTGTTTCTTGAAGCATGAGCTAGATCATCATTCTTCACAAATTGAGGAGGAACATAGGCTTGTTGATTCGGCCTATACCCTTGAGCATTAGGGTTAGGCCTCCCTTGGTATGTACCATAGCCTTGTTGAGGAGGATAGGAATTGGTAGCTTGATTTTAGCCTCCCCCCCACTTAGGTTGTTGTTGTGCTTGGAAGGAACTTGAAGCTTGCCCTTGGTTTGAACCTCCCCCCACTTAAAGTTAGGGTGGTCCCTCCAACCCGGATTGTATGTTGAGGAGTAAGGGTCATATTTGGCTTGAGGCCTAGAATTGTTGTACATAGCCGCCACTTCCTCATAAGATGGACAATTGGAGGATAAATGCATAGGAGACCCACAATGATCACAAGAGGTGGCCACCAAGGTCATGGAGTCATCAACAACATTGGTAGGCTTCACAAACCTCCCATCCATCCTACTCAAGCTCTCGGTTAACCTCTCAATAGAGTTATACAACTTGGAGATCTTAGAAAGAGGGAAATATCTATCCAAGAACACCTTCTTTAGTTGCTCCCAAGACAAAGTAGCATAATGAGTGGGAAGATTCAAGAGCCACTCCTTGGCTTTACCCTCCAAAGAAAATTGGAAGACCCTCAAGAGCACATCATCCAAGTTGGCATTGGGAGGCTTCATGGATGAACAAGTATGGTATAGGCCAAGCAAGTGAGTGTGGGCATCTTCATGTGGAAAACCTGTAAACTTAGGCAAATGAGCAAGAAGAGATCCCTTGATCAAGGCAAATGTAGTCCAAATGTTGTCTCCATGCATGTCCAAAAATTCCTCCTTTTTCTCCTCTCCATTGTGCTTCCCTTTTTGCCCGTAATGAAGCATCACCAACTTGAATTTGAATTTTTGGCTTCATATTACCCCTTTTGGAAAGTTGCAAATCCCTTCTTTTTGACAAAAGGGGTAATTTTTGTCTTATGCCTTTGCCTTTGCCACCTAGCCTCCTCCTTGCCACATAAGCACTCCCAAGGGTATGGGGGGCCCACGTGGGACCCCCCTACACATAAAATTCACCACATAGTCAAAAATGACCAAAATACCCTTGGTTTCTTAAAATGC
Source organism: Mimosa pudica (assembly GCA_029929735.1). Taxonomy (NCBI): domain Eukaryota; kingdom Viridiplantae; phylum Streptophyta; class Magnoliopsida; order Fabales; family Fabaceae; genus Mimosa; species Mimosa pudica. The sequence continues at coordinate 716,542 of JAKELP010000054.1, forward strand.
AAGTAATAAGGCTAATATTTACCAATTTAATCCAATAAGCATGCGCCATATAATATGTCAATAATGATCAAATATATCAATTAAATCACACTAATTAAACTCAAATGCACATGCTTAAACATGTAAATTTCGGTCCAATCATAATGTCACTAAAACACAAAAACTAGATTGAAATGGTCAAAATCCAAACTTGGGCTCCTTTTAGTGCTAAAACGTGCAATTGGGCTTAAAACGAGTTATGGTGATGCATTTGGAAAACTTTTGTTGTTTGTTGACCAAAAGTACCACACTGTAGAGAATAATGTCACTAAAACGCAAAAACTAGATTGAAATAGTCAAAATCCAAACATGGGCTCCTTATAGTGCTAAAACTTGCAATTGGGCTTAAAACGAGTTATGTTCATGCATTTGGCAAACTTTTGGTGTTTGTTGACCAAAAGTACCACACTCTAGAGAATAATGTCACTAAAACGCAAAAACTAGATTGAAATGGTCAAAATCCAAACGTGGGCTCCTTTTAGTGCTAAAACTTGCAATTGGGCTTAAAACGAGTTATGTTCATGCATTTGACAAACTTTTGGTGTTTGTTGACCAAAAGTACCAGACTCTAGAGAATAATGTCACTAAAACGCAAAAACTAGATTGAAATGGTCAAAATCCAAACTTGGGTTCCTTTTAGTGCTAAAACGTGCAATTGGGCTTAAAACGAGTTATGTTCATGCATTTGGCAAACTTTTGGTGTTTGTTGACCAAAAGTACCACACTCTAGAGAATAATGTCACTAAAACGCAAAAACTAGATTGAAATGGTCAAAATCCAAACTTGGGCTCCTTTTAGTGCTAAAACGTGCAATTGGGCTTAAAACGAGTTATGGTGATGCATTTGGAAAAGTTTTGGTGTTTGTTGACCAAAAGTACCACACTCTAGAGAATAATGTCACTAAAACGCGAAAACTAGATTGAAATGGTCAAAATCCAAACTTGGGCTCCTTTTAGTGCTAAAAAACGTGCAATTGGGCTTAAAACGAGTTATGTTCATGCATTTGGCAAACTTTTGGTGTTTGTTGACCAAAAGTACCACACTCTAGAGAATAATGTCACTAAAACGCAAAAATTAGATTGAAATGGTTAAAATCCAAACTTGGGCTCCTTTTAGTGCTAAAACGTGCAATTGGGCTTAAAACGAGTTATGGTGATGCATTTGGAAAACTTTTGTTGTTTGTTGACCAAAAGTACCACACTCTAGAGAATAATGTCACTAAAACGCAAAAACTAGATTGAAATGGTCAAAATCCAAACATGGACTCCTTTTAGTGCTAAAACTTGCAATTGGGCTTAAAACGAGTTATGTTCATGCATTTGGCAAACTTTTGGTGTTTGTTGACCAAAAGTATCAGACTCTAGAGAATAATGTCACTAAAACGCAAAAACTAGATTGAAATGGTCAAAATCCAAATTTGGGCTCATTTTAGTGCTAAAACGTGCAATTGGGCTTAAAACGAGTTATGTTCATGCATTTGGCAAACTTTTGGTGTTTGTTGACCAAAAGTGTTAGAATCTTAAGTTTTGATGAAGACTAAAATATGAAAGAACCAGATAAATACTTAGAAAGAATTAGGTTAATATAGAACCCCATATAAGAGTACAACCGGATGTGGATTTACTTCCGGATGGATTAGGACTAGCGCTCGCGGATGAAAGGCTCATCCAACAGCGGAAGCTTGTAAGTCACTAAGTCAGAACTAAGTCTAAGAGTGTTAGAATACCAAATCCTTGTGACTAAGTTAGGACACAACCAGATGCAGAATTGCTTCCGGAAGTCTTAGAGTAAATTGAGTGACTAGCGCTGTCTATTGGATTAGACAACACCGAGCGTCAGTGGATATAACTCTAAGTCATAACATAGTTTCTAGTAGGAGTGCTTCCGAATGTGGAATTGCTTCCGGAAGTAAAAGAGCTTCCCATAGACAATTGAACTCCCACTGCATGTGACTATGTGTTATTATTGTCGAACTAACGTTTAAGTGCAGAACTGAGTATTGTTGCTTCCGGATGTGGACTTGCTTCCGGTAGCAATCAGAATGTCAGAACGTACAACAATCAGAATGTCAGAATTGCTTTTTGGCAGAGCAGAGTTGTCAGAGTTGCTTTTCAGAGATAAGCAAGTCAACCCTGTTGAGCATTAATGGAGCATTAATTGTTTCAACGGTAACATGGGATTAACGGCTAAATTCAAACGGCATGGTTACCTGATTTAAACTCTTTTTGTCGCCTAAAAGAGCTAAGCAAATAAATCTATACTCAAATTACTAGGTAGCAAGTGAGAGCAAGGTCAATTCCACAGTTTAGTTAAATCTCTTGCTTAGGTTAAAGTTACACAAATTAACAAGATGTTTGAGGTTGAATTTTGTTCTATAAGCTACAATTATATCCTAATGAAAACAATAAAAGTGACCGAATGTAAACGAGTGAAGGAACAAGTTAGGAAATCACCTCCTTCTCCAAGTACTTAGTGCTTTGATGAATTAGACTTCATATACTTGTCTCACTTAATATAAACTAGTTAAATCCTTGAGACCTCTTTAATCAAAGAAATCTACAAGAGTTTAACTAATTTAATCAAGCCTAAAGCTCTTTCAAGCCAAGAACATACCTATAGCAACATTAAGCACTAGATCTAGTACTTAAGAAACAAATTCATTCCATAAATGCAAGAGGAGCTAATCGCACACACATACATGTATGAAACTACAAAAACTAAGCCTCGGTTTTCATGTCCTTAACATAAAAGAGAGATTTCAAGCTAAAATGAAGTAAAACACCTAATTCAAGGTGTTCTAACCTATACAAGCCTAAATCAAGGTCATTACATAGGCAAAAATATACATCTAGCTTGAAACCTAAAAGAGCAAATTACAAGCATATGAAGCCAAATGTTGAGTTCTTCAAGCACTTTTCCTTGGAGAAGAAGGAGAGGCGATCTAGCCGGACATGGAGATGGTAGAAGGATGAAGGTTTGCGTGAGAAATCATGGTGGAATGGAAGAAATGGAAGGTGGCCGAGAGGTTAAAGATGAAGGAGAAGTTGAGAGAGTTTGTTAGAGGAGAGAGAAAGTGAAAGTGAGTGTTAGAAGTTAGTTAGAGTTTGTGACATTTGAGCTTTTATAGTGGTGAGTAACTTTGGGATTATCGCCCAAATTAAATGCAAATTAAACTCAAATGTCACTCACATGAAGGTTTTATGACGTGGAGATGGAGGCTTAAGCAAAATAATGGTGAGGTATATGTGTAGTGAGAGAGGCCGAGGGTATAGAATGAAGAGGGAAGGGTATTTTTGGTATTTGGTGAAAAGATGGATGAATGTAGACTAGATCTCATCTCCATGCATTTCTAAAGGTTCCTCCTTTTTCTCCAAGTGATTGTGCTTCCAAAATTGCCCTTAATGAGGCCTCCCAGTTTGAATTTGAAGTTGGAGCCAATTTTGCCTCTTTTGGAAAGATATTCCATCATGTCTTAAAGCTGCACCCCTTTGCCTTTAATTTATTCTGCACAGCAGACTTCTGAAAAGTAGCTGACATTTCCGTACATTGTGCAGTCTGGCTCTTGTGCTTGCTGTCAGATGGGCTTTAGCTTCATGTTGTCAAGACTTTATTCTGCAAGCTCAAGAGCATTCACTTCCGGATGTGAATCTGCTTCCTGATGTGAATTTGCTTCCTGATGTGACTCAGCTTCCGGATGTGAATTTGCTTCCTGATGTGAATCTGCATCCTGATGTGAATCTGCATCCTGATGTGACTCTGCATCCTGATGTGACTCATGTTAGAATCTTAAGTTTTGATGAAGACTAAAATATGAAAGAACTAGGCAAACACTTAGAGAATATTAGGTTAATATAGAACCCCAAGTAAGAGTACAACCGGATGTGGATTTACTTCCGGATAGACTAGGACTAGCGCTCTCGGATGAATGTCTCATCCCCCAGCGACAGCAAGTACATCACTAAGTCATAACTCAGTCTAACAACATTAAATGTATAAAATTCCTTGAGACTAAGTTAAGATGCAACAGGATGTAGAGTTGCTTCCGATTGATTAGTGACTAGCGCTGGGTGTTGGTATAGATAACACTGAGCGCCAGTGAACATAACCCAACGTCCAGTAGATTTGCTTCCGATTGCTTAGTGACTAGCGCTGGCTGTTGGAATGGATAACACTGAGCGTCAGTGAGTAAAATGTGAACATAACCCATCGTCCAGTGGAAGTGCTTCCGGATGTGGAATTGCTTCCGGATGTAAGAAAGCTCCCTTAGACCTAGTGAACTCCCACTGCATGTGACTATGTGTTTATATTGCTAGACTAACGTTCAAAGTGCAGCACACTAAGTAAAGTTGCTTCCGGATGTGAATCCGCTTCCGCAAGCAATCAGAATGTCCAGAACGTTCAGAGCAGTGCAGTGTCAGAATGCTTTTGGCAGAGCAGAGTTGTCAGAACCGCTTTTCAGAGATAAAGCAAGTCAACCCTGCTAAGCATTAATGAAGCATTAAATGGGCAAACGGTAACATGGGGAAAACGGCCATATTCAAACGGCTAACCCACCTACCAAGAGTGAGAATACTTGAAGGCTATATAAAGAAACTCACCTTCATTTATGAAGGTAACAAATATCTTTGACATCTTGAAGAAAGCTAGAGTGAGAAACTAAGAAATCCTTCAAGCATTCAAAGCTGCCCAGAAAAGAGAAAGAACATTTAACGCATGAGAGTTCTTTTCATCTACTGATCTTGTACTCTTTGTTGTTAAGTCTCTTCTTGTATTAAGAGCATTAATTGTACTTAAGTGTGTAACATTATCCGTTCTTTAAGAGAACTAATTTTAGAAAATCCTTTATTTGTAAAGGTTGAACCCTTGCTGGAAGGGGGAGTTAGTTAGCAAGGTTGCAAGTGTGCCTTGAGAAAAACTTGTGGTTGTAAGGTTGCAAGTGATCCCGTCCAAAACTTGCGGTTGTAAAGGTTCCAGGTGAACCCGTTGTAAAACCTGGGGATAGTGGAACTCAACCTGGGTGGTTGAGAACTGGACGTAGGTCAAGAAGACCGAACCAGTATAAACCCTTGTGTTGCTATTGTTTGAATTTTATTAGGTAGCACAATTCACCCCCCCTCTTGTGCATCCATTACTTTCATTTGGTATCAGAGTGGGTCTTTCTGACTTGATTCCAACGAATCTAGAAAGTAAAGATCCAGTAATGGATACAGATTATTCCTTGCCAGATGTCTCTATTCAACCCAACAAGCCTCCAGGCTTTGATGGGTATAACTATCCATTCTGGAAATTCCGAATGGAGACATACATCAAGTCCAGCGACATCCGACTCTGGGATGTAATTGAACATGGAGACCACACCCCTCTAGATGATGATGGCTTTGCAAAGCAGCGATCCAGATATACAAACGAGGACTATGCTCTAGTCCAGCTAAATTTCAGGGCCATGCACTACATTCAATGCGCCCTTAGTCCTAAGGAGTTTCATAGGATTAGCCACCACAAAACTGCTAAGGATATGTGGGAGGCTCTTGAGGCTGCTCACTCTGGAATCAAGGGAGTGAAGGCAAGACGGGTCGAGATGTTGGTAGAAGAGTTTCACAAATTTGCCATGACTAGTTCAACTGAGCCAATCAGAGAGCTGGAGCTCAGGTTCACTCATCTTATCAATAACCTGGCCTCCCTGGGCAAAGATATTCCTGAAAGAGAACAAGTCAGCAAGATCTTAAAAGTCTTGAAAGGTGATTGGATCACCAAAGTTACCATCTTGCAGGAAGTCCAAGGAGAGTCAACCAGCTCCATCACTGCACTGTTTGGTTCACTGGCTGAATACGAACCAACCTTGCTGGCTCAGAGAGCTCCTCAAGCCTCATCCAAAACCAAGAATCTTGCCCTTGTTGCTCCCAGCAAGGATAAGATTGATGATAGTGATGATGAGGATGATGAGGAGGACATCGATGACGAAGAGATGGCAATGATAGTGAGGAAATTCAGAAAGTTCTTCAAGAAGAAAGGAGGCTTTCAGAAAGGTGATTCCAGCCAGAGGAGTGGATATAAGAAGGAAAAGGCACCAGTGTGCTTTGAGTGTAAAAAGTCTGGCCACTTCAAGGCTGAGTGTCCAAGCTTGCAGAGATCGAAAGGAAAGGACAAAAGAAAAGCCTTTGTGTCCTCCATCTGGGTAAATAGCTCAGACGAGGAAGCAAGTGATGAGGAAGAGGTTGCCAACCTCTGCCTGGTTGCCAGAGAAGATGATGAGGAAGCATCTTCAGATCTTGATCTCATCCAGGAGGACAGTGAGGTAACTTTTTCTGAACTTCAAGAGGCATTTAATGATGTTCATGAAGAATTTGGTCGATTATGTAAAGCTTATAAAGTGTTGAAAACTAAAAAGGAATCACTTGAGTCCAAGGTGGACTCACTAAGTGAAGAGCTAGCGGAAGCCAGAAAGCTTCCGATAGCAGATGGCAAGGGATCTCCCCAAGAGGAACCCAAGGCCACAACACTAGAAGGCTGCCCTAACTGCAGCAAGATCTCTACTGAAAGAGATAGACTGCAAAATGCCCTGCAGAAGTTTACAAATGGTTCTGAAATGTTGAATGTTATTTTGATGAACCAAAGGGCATATAGGGATAAAACTGGATTAGGGTATAAGCATAAGAGTAAAAAGTGGGTGGAGCCCAAAGTGAAACCATACTTAAAATTCTTCCACAAAGCTACAAGTCACAGCTCCACACCCTTTAGCTTCTGCAACTACTGCAACAAAAAGGGACACTCCACGTCCACTTGCAATGCAAAGAAGCATGGAGTAAATAGCTCCTATAAGTGGGTTCGAAAAGGAACCAGAGTAAATGAAGATCCTCCAAAGAAAGAAACTAAGGGAGGACAAGGGACTAGAATTTGGCAACATATTCCAAGGGAAGTCCATTAGCCTAGAGCCTCCACAAGGCCAGAGGCACAACACAATCACAAACCCAAGGTCAACACTGGACCGAGGGGTAAGAAGACTAATGATAAAGGACCCAATAAAGGTTGGGTACCTAAGCTTGTCTAATTTATGCAGGTCTGTCTCAAGGCATCCAAGAACAAAAAGTGGTACATTGACAGTGGATGCTCGAGACATATGACTGGTGACAGAGACAAATTCAAGTCCTTGGTGATCAAAGATGGAGCCACAGTAACTTTTGGAGGTAATCAAAGTGGAAAGATCACCGGAGTTGGAGAAGTAGGACCAGTCAAGGATGTCTATCTGGTGGATGGTCTCTGTCACAACCTGCTGAGCGTGAGCCAGAGCACTGACAAAGGAAATTGGGTAATTTTTGATTCACATGAGTGCATAATAGTAGATAAGCAGGATCTGAATCTAGATAAGGCCAACCTAAAATGCAAACTTAAGGCCAATAGAAATGGAAACCTATACACTCTAGATTTATGTCAACAACTGGAGGAAAAATGCTTAATATCTAGCGATGAGAATAGTTGGCTTTGGCATAAAAGGCTAGCACATGTTAATTTCACTCAACTTGACATGCTAATTAAGAAAGAGCTAGTTATAGGGATTCCATCTTTTAAGGTTAAGCATGATTATATTTGTGAATCCTGCCAACGAGGGAAGCAAACAAAGTCCTCGTTTAAAACCAAGAAGAAAGTCTCCACCAGCAGGTCCTTGGAACTAATCCACATGGATTTGGTTGGGCCAGCGAGAGTGAAGAGCTTGGGTGGAAACCTGTATGCTCTAGTAGTGGTGGATGACTATTCAAGGTTCACTTGGACAATGTTTCTTGCCTCTAAGCAAGATGCTTTTGATGCCTTTGTTGTCCTGGCTAAGAAAGTGCAGAATGAGAGAGACCTCAAAATCACAGCCATAAGGACAGATCATGGAGGAGAATTTGAGAACCATAGCTTCTCTGAGCTGTGTGAGCAGAACGGTATTGATCATAACTTCTCAGCTCCTAGAACTCCTCAGCAAAACGGTGTAGTCGAGAGGAAGAACAAGGTTCTGACTGAGATGGCTAGGAGCATGCTCAATGAGAAAGAGGTTTCTCAAGTGTTCTGGGCGGACGCTATGAGCACTGCTTGCTACATCTCTAACAGAGCCTATGTTCGCAAGGGCTTAGACAAGACTCCCTATGAGCTGTACAAAGGCAGAAAGCCCAACATCAGCCACCTCAGAATCTTTGGATCAAAATGCTATGTGCATAACAATGGAAAGGTAAATCTGGGTAAGTTTGATCCAAAAGCTGATATAGGTGTATTCATAGGATATTCCCTTAGGAGTAAGGCTTACAGAGTATACAACATGAGAACTAGAACTGTAGAAGAATCTATGCATGTTGTATTTGATGAAACTCCTACATGGGGACAATCCACAGAAGATGATGAGATACTAAACTTTTCAAAACCACCATCATCTTCTTCACCATCAAAAGAAACACCAGCAAGCAATCCCAAAGAAGAAGATGAACCCAGTGATGAGCCTAGAGTGCAGACCATGCCTGATGAGGCACAGTTGCCAACAGCTAGGAGACATCACAGGGATCATCCTCTTGATCAAGTGCTTGGTGATGTTTCTTCTGGTGTCAGAACCAGAAGGCAGGTTCAAAATGAAGTTGAGTTGGAGCCTTTTTATCTCAGATCGAACCAACTTCAGTTGAACAAGCTCTTGAGGACTGCGACTGGATTATTGCCATGCAGGAAGAGCTAAATCAATTTGAAAGAAGCCAAGTTTGGGAACTAGTCCCAAGGCCGTCTCATCAATCCATAGTTGGGACCAAATGGGTCTTCAAAAACAAACTGGATGGGACAGGTCAAATAACAAGGAACAAGGAACAAAGCCAGACTGGTAGCAAAAGGGTATAACCAAGAAGAAGGCATAGACTATGAAGAAACTTTTGCTCCAGTTGCCAGACTTGAAGCAATAAGAATTCTTCTAGCCTTCGCATCCATGAAAGGCTTTAGATTATATCAAATGGATGTAAAAAGTGCATTTCTTAATGGTTATATCAAGGAAGAGGTTTATGTAGAACAACCTCCTGGCTTTGAGGATCACAAGCATCCTAAACATGTGTATAGGCTAAAGAAAGCTTTGTATGGCCTGAAACAAGCTCCTCGAGCTTGGTATGAGAGACTCAGCAGCTTTTTGCTGGGCAAGGGTTTCTCAAGAGGCAAACTAGATAATACACTGTTTATTCTACACAAAGATAGAAACATGTTAATTGTCCAGATTTATGTCGATGATATCATTTTTGGGGCAACTAATGAAAAACTTTGTGAAGAATTTTCTAAGACTATGCAGGGAGAATTTGAGATGTCAATGATGGGAGAACTAACGTTCTTCCTAGGCCTGCAAATTAAGCAAAAGAAGGATGGCATTTTCATCTCCCAAACTAAGTATTGTAGAGAGCTCCTCAAGAAGTTTGGGATGGATGAGTGCAAGGAGTATGATACTCCCATGAGTACCACTGCCGCACTCGATGCTGATGCAAAGGGTAAACCTGTCAGCCTGCCCATGTACAGGGGAATGATAGGTTCCCTGCTGTATTTAACGGCAAGTAGGCCTGACATTCAATTTAGTGTAGGCATGTGTGCTAGATTTCAAGCCAACCCCAAGGAGTCACAACTAACTTGTGTTAAACGTATTCTAAGATACCTTGAGGGAACACAAGAGCTTGGTCTTTGGTATCCCAGAGGTAACCAAGAATTCCTGTGGGCTTATTCTGATGCTGACCATGCAGGTTATAAAACAGATAGGAAGAGCACCAGTGGACAATGCGCCTTCCTTGGTGGTTGTCTGGTCTCTTGGGCTAGCAAGAAGCAAACCTGCGTGTCTTTGTCATCCACAGAGGCTGAGTATATTGCTGCCGCAAGCTGTTGTGCCCAAGAGCTGTGGCTGAAGAACCAACTGAGAGATCTTGGCTTGGAGTTCCCTGAGGCACCCATCCTCTGTGACAACACAAGCACAATCAGCCTCGCCAAGAATCCGGTTCAGCACACAAGGACAAAGCACATTGATGTCAAACATCACTTCATCAGAGATCATGTTCAGAAGAAGGATGTCAAAGTGAAATTAGTCCCCACTCAGCATCAGCTTGCTGATATTTTCACCAAGCCTCTGGGGGTTGATCAATTCACATACATAAGAGGTGATTTGGGAATGGTAAACCCAAATGAAGTTTAATTCTTCAAAATAAACTTGTGCTTAATTGATTAAAACCCGCAACTATGTTTACTAACTTAGGCATCGGAGTGCCAATCTTTAGTTTTGCAGGTCCCCAATGTTAAATCTTAAGCAAGTGAAACCGGAAGCAAAACCACTTCCGGATGATCATTAGCTGGCACTGAGTGTTGAATCAAAGTAAGCGGGAGCGCCAGTGCCTAAACAAAGGGACACGTCACTTCAGAAAACGTTTCATCTTCTCACACCAAAATTGTGCCTCCTCTGACAAAGTAAAGAGATACCTGTCAAAAGGTAAGCCGTTCCAATTAAATGTTTACGTTACCCAATGAACAAACGCATGTTTTCATGAAGAGTCACTATGAGCATTTTACCCATTGTAACCGTGCATATAAATAGGAAGCCATTTTCACTTTTACTCTTTCACTTACACAAATTTTTCATCCAAACTCTCTGCATACATTCATCGTGTTCTTCATCTTCATCGCATTCCCTTCATCTTCTTCATCTAAATTTCTTCGCATTCAACCATTAAATCCACTCAAAATGGCCGGCTCACATTAATCTAACCCCAACACAAAGATAGCCACCTCCTCCAAGAAATCGAAGTCCAAAACGGGCAAATCTGGGCATTCACATTCTGGAAAATCTGGAAAATCACATGAACATCAAGAAAAGAAAGAGAAATCTGGGCAAGTTCATAAGACTTCTGGGAAATCTGGGCAAAGCCAAGAACAAACTGAGAGAGTCCAAGAACAGCCAGAACAAACTGGGCACCCTGAGGAACCTCAACAAGAACAATCAAAGAGAAAGGGGAAGAAGAAGGTTCAGTTTAGCGAAGAGCCTTCGTCCAAAAGACAACGAGTAGAGGAGGATGATCCTCTTGTGTACAGAGATGGGCCATTGGAGGCTGTTTCCTCCAAATTTGAGACTGTCAAGCCCTACTTCAACACTGGGATGTTCATAGATCTGGACAAGATAGATGAACTAGGGTTTCCTCACTTGAGGCCATTTCTGGAAAAGTACATGTCTTGGCTGGGGATCGACCAGGAGTACAACATCAACGTCCTGCGGGTGTTCTGCGAGTCTCTCACTGCCAAAGTCAAGCATAAGAAGGTGGATGGGAAGAACCAGATTCGGAGAGTCACCTTCACTGCCACAGTAAGGGGGAGAACCTTCAGTTTCACTTGGAGGGACATCAATCGCCTGATGGGTATCACTGAGGGAGAAATGAATGAGTGGCTGTACCCTGAGGCACTCAAACTCAGCAAGGAGGAACTTGAAAAGGTTTATGACACCAAGGGGAAGAAAGTGTCTGGGATGTCTGACACCAACAGGCTCCTTTACTATGTCTACTCCCGCTTAATGACACACAAAGGGGGTAACTTCAACGAGTTCACACTCTTGGACAACCCTTGGTTCCCAAGACTCCTCTCCCAGCAACCAATCAACCCTGGGCAGTTGATCAGCCTAGAGCTGCAAAGGTGGATAGAAAATCATAAGGCTGGATATCTCTCCCCTACCCCACTATCATTGCCTTCCTCCTGGAGAAGTATTTGATCAAGTCCACATCTACTGAGGAAGACGAAAATGTTAAGTGCGCACCTGTCAGCGCAATTAACATTGGCAAGATGGGGATAAAGTATGTCAAAAAGTCCAAACCCACTCGCTCGGGCTCTCAGGCAGGCTGTGCCTCTAATACCTCAGCCCCCTCTGTGTCAGGTGCTGGGGATCAAGAAGTCGACTCTCACCCTGGTCCCAGCCGTGTTGCGAAGGTGCCAGCTACAGTCAAGGCCTTTGCTGAAGAAGTAAAGGAGGAGATCCTTTTTAGGCTGACTGACTCCTTGGTGACTCCTCTCCTTGATGAGTGTGACACTGGATTCCTGCAGCAGGGGGAGAGAATCCAGAGGCTCGAGGACAGAGTAGGACGCGTCGAGGATCAACTAGCGGGGGTAGACGCCAAGCTAGATCTCATCCTCAGTCATCTTCAGATCCCTCAACCACAAGGTAACTTACCACCACCTCCTCCTCCTAACCCACCTCCACCTCCTCCACCTAATCAACCACTACTACCTCCTCCTCCTCCCCCTAACAATCAACAGCCACAACAGCCTCCTCCCCAAAATGACCAACCTCAAACATCACCCAACAATGACCATCAACCATCCCCTCAAAACTCCACTCAAGACTCACCCCAACACTCTCCTCGTCAATCACCACATAACTCCCCATCTCCACATAACTCCCCAAATCACTCACCTAACCACTCTCCTAGCCACTCTACTTCATCTAACCCCCAAAACTCCCACAACCCACAATCCACCAACCCAACCAATTCCAACCAACTGGCCGAGCACCTTGGCTTCCACACTGCCATTCATCCCCTCAGTCAAATATATCTGAGAGATTACCCTCGCCTTCAGAGATTATCTGATGACCACTTACCATTCACCCCTTACTCTTCCATATACCCCTTCGAAGGCCTATTCACAGATCCCTCCTGGTTCCCCAACCCTCCTCAATCCCCAGAAACCACCTCACCCACATCCACCCCTGAAACCTCACCACCCAGAACCTATGGCCCTGAACCTCCACCCTCATCTTCACCCAATCCATCCTCCCTGGCCCTCGCCCTCATTGATGATGACAAAAGGGGGAGAGATGCTGCTATCGCCCTCCGCCACACCATGGATACAAGGGATGTCCTGACTCAACCATCCCTCTGGCTCGATGAAGATATCACTGCTGCCCTCCGCCGAGCTATGGAGACTCAAAGATTGGGTGGTGCTAAAAGTTTGATCAGAGGAGAAGTCATCCGATTTATGCAACAACAGAGATCAGATGAGCAAAGGTCCAAGTGGGAAATGGTTGTGTATGAGCAAACTGAAGATATCCCACAGCCTGAGCCTGAGCCAGAGTCTTCATCTTCTGAGCCTCCTCCCTCTGTGCCTAGCCGAAACATAATAGAGGAGATCATGATGAAGTATGGGCTGGAAAGGCAAAACCATCCACCTATGGTAATAGTCAAGCCTATTCCTCCTCCTAAGCCAACCTCTGCTCCTCCTCCTCCTCCTCCAGTAATTCCCCAATCTGAACCAACCTCTGCACCTCCTCCTTCAGCAGTCAAGTCAAGGAAAAAGGCGTTTGCTAGAAAGGGTGCTAACAAAAGTACTACCTCTACTGCGTCTGCTGAGAGTGAGCAAGAGATTCCATCAGTTCAAGCTGAGATCATACCTGAGACTCAGTCATCCTCTCAAGAGGTGCATGCCCCTCCACTTCTAAAAGAAGTTAAGCTGGAAATAGAGGACATGACTCCTGAAGAATTCGAGAAGTATGGGTTCACGGACAAGATCTCCTTTGGTCAGATGGCATGCCTAGACGCTGAAAGAGCAGCAGCCAAGCCTACCCAAGCAATAGGCAAGGGCAAAGGAAAGGGCAAAGGGAAAGGTAAAAGGAAAGCCCAGGAAGTTGAGGAGGACTCCAACTTCCCAGTATGGAATGTGAAGATCAGGGCTGTCCACTACCCAAATGGCGAGGTCACTCCCTTCGATGATGCAACTGGGTTCCCTGGGTTTGAGGAAGTTGAAAATCTGAAGAGAGCCTTCGAGGAATCTGTTGAGTCTGAGAGACTCATAAGGGAAAGGGAAGAGGAAGAGCTGCAAAGGATAATTGCCCAGATCGACCAGAATGAGAAGGATGCCCACTTAGCTCAGCTCCAAAAAGAGAATGAGGAAAGGCAAAGGGAGAGGGAGAAGAAAAGGAGACACCACCTATAGACCCCACTCACCCTATGCATTTACCTTAGAAAATTTTTCCTTTCTCATATTTTTCATGCATAGTTCATTTTGTTAAGTCTTTAATTACTTGTAAATTTTATCTGTCATTGTAACTCTAACTTGTAATCTTGTATTTATCAATGATAATTATCTGAGTTGTTTGTGCTTTATCTAACTGTTACTTTTAATTCTTTCATATGAACTTAATCGATAAGCTTAGTTTGTCATCATCAAAAAGGGGGAGAATGTTAGAATCTTAAGTTTTGATGAAGACTAAAATATGAAAGAACTAGGCAAACACTTAGAGAATATTAGGTTAATATAGAACCCCAAGTAAGAATACAACCGGATGTGGATTTACTTCCGGATAGACTAGGACTAGCGCTCTCGGATGAACGTCTCATCCCTCAGCGACAGCAAGTACATCACTAAGTCATAACTCAGTCTAACAACATTAAATGTATAAAATTCCTTGAGACTAAGTTAAGATGCAACCGGATGTAGAGTTGCTTCCGACTGATTAGTGACTAGCGCTGGGTGTTGGTATAGATAACACTGAGCGCCAGTGAACATAACCCAACGTCCAGTAGATTTGCTTCCGATTGCTTAGTGACTAGCGCTGGCTGTTGGAATGGATAACACTGAGCGTCAGTGAGTAAAATGTGAACATAACCCATCGTCCAGTGGAAGTGCTTCCGGATGTGGAATTGCTTCCGGATGTAAGAAAGCTCCCTTAGACCTAGTGAACTCCCACTGCATGTGACTATGTGTTTATATTGCTAGACTAACGTTCAAAGTGCAGCACACTAAGTAAAGTTGCTTCCGGATGTGAATCCGCTTCCGCAAGCAATCAGAATGTCAGAACGTTCAGAGCAGTGCAGTGTTAGAATGCTTTTGGCAGAGCAGAGTTGTCAGAACCACTTTTCAGAGATAAAGCAAGTCAACCCTGCTAAGCATTAATGAAGCATTAAATGGGCAAACGATAACATGGGGAAAACGGCCATATTCAAACGGCTAACCCACCTACCAAGAGTGAGAATACTTGAAGACTATATAAAGAAGCTCACCTTCATTTATGAAGGTAACAAATATCTTTGACATCTTGAAGAAAGCTAGAGTGAGAAACTAAGAAATCCTTCAAGCATTCAAAGCTGCCCAGAAAAGAGAAAGAGCATTTAACGCATTGAGAGTTCTTTTCATCTACTGATCTTGTACTCTTTGTTGTTAAGTCTCTTCTTGTATTAAGAGCATTAATTGTACTTAAGTGTGTAACATTATCCGTTCTTTAAGAGAACTAAGTTTAGAAAATCCTTTATTTGTAAAGGTTGAACCCTTGCTGGAAGTAAGGGGGAGTTAGTTAGCAAGGTTGCAAGTGTGCCTTGAGAAAAACTTGTGGTTGTAAGGTTGCAAGTGATCCCGTCCAAAACTTGCGGTTGTAAAGGTTCCAGGTGAACCCGTTGTAAAACCTGGGGATAGTGGAACTCAACCTGGGTGGTTGAGAACTGGACGTAGGTCAAGAAGACCGAACCAGTATAAACCCTTGTGTTGCTATTGTTTGAATTTTATTAGGTAGCACAATTCACCCCCCCCTCTTGTGCATCCATTACTTTCATTTGGTATCAGAGCGGGTCTTTCTGACTTGATTCCAACGAATCTAGAAAGTAAAGATCTAGTAATGGATACAGATTATTCCTTGCCAGATGTCTCTATTCAACCCAACAAGCCTCCAGGCTTTGATGGGTATAACTATCCATTCTGGAAATTCCGAATGGAGACATACATCAAGTCCAGCGACATCCTACTCTGGGATGTAATTGAACATGGAGACCACACCCCTCTAGATGATGATGGCTTTGCAAACAGCGATCCAGATATACCAACGAGGACTATGCTCTAGTCCAGCTAAATTTCAGGGCCATGCACTACATTCAATGCGCCCTTAGTCCTAAGGAGTTTCATAGGATTAGCCACCACAAAACTGCTAAGGATATGTGGGAGGCTCTTGAGGCTGCTCACTCTGGAACCAAGGGAGTGAAGGCAAGACGGGTCGAGATGTTGGTAGAAGAGTTTCACAAATTTGCCATGACTAGTCCAACTGAGCCAATCAGAGAGCTAGAGCTCAGGTTCACTCATCTTATCAATAACCTGGCCTCCCTGGGCAAAGATATTCCTGAAAGAGAACAAGTCAGCAAGATCTTAAAAGTCTTGAAAGGTGATTGGATCACCAAAGTTACCATCTTGCAGGAAGTCCAAGGAGAGTCAACCAGCTCCATCACTGCACTGTTTGGTTCACTGGCTGAATACGAACCAACCTTGCTAGCTCAGAGAGCTCCTCAAGCCTCATCCAAAACCAAGAATCTTGCCCTTGTTGCTCCCAGCAAGGATAAGATTGATGATAGTGATGATGAGGATGATGAGGAGGACATCGATGACGAAGAGATGGCAATGATGGTGAGGAAATTCAGAAAGTTCTTCAAGAAGAAAGGAGGCTTTCAGAAAGGTGATTCCAGCCAGAGGAGAGGATATAAGAAGGAAAAGGCACCAGTGTGCTTTGAGTGTAAAAAGCCTGGCCACTTCAAGGCTGAGTGTCCAAGCTTGCAGAGATCGAAAGGAAAGGACAAAAGAAAAGCCTTTGTGTCCTCCATCTGGGTAAATAGCTCAGACGAGGAAGCAAGTGATGAGGAAGAGGTTGTCAACCTCTGCCTGGTTGCCAGAGAAGATGATGAGGAAGCATCTTCAGATCTTGATCCCATCCAGGAGGACAGTGAGGTAACTTTTTCTGAACTTCAAGAGGCATATAATGATGTTCATGAAGAATTTGCTCGATTATATAAAGCTTATAAAGTGTTGAAAACTAAAAAGGAATCACTTGAGTCCAAGGTGGACTCACTGAGTGAAGAGCTAGCGGAAGCCAGAAAGCTTCCGATCGCAGATGGCAAGGGATCTCCCCAAGAGGAACCCAAGGCCACAACACTAGAAGGCTGCCCTAACTGCAGCAAGATCTCTACTGAAAGAGATAGACTGCAAAATGCCCTGCAGAAGTTTACAAATGGTTCTGAAATGTTGAATGTTATTTTGATGAACCAAAGGGCATATAGGGATAAAACTGGATTAGTGTATAAGCATAAGAGTAAAAAGTGGGTGGAGCCCAAAGTGAAACCATACTTAAAATTCTTCCACAAAGCTACAAGTCACAGCTCCACACCCTTTAGCTTCTGCAACTACTGCAACAAAAAGGGACACTCCACGTCCACTTGCAATGCAAAGAAGCATGGAGTAAATAACTCCTATAAGTGGGTTCCAAAAGGAACCAGAGTAAATGAAGATCCTCCAAAGAAAGAAACTAAGGGAGGACAAGGGACTAGAACTTGGAAACATATTCCAAGGGAAGTCCGTCAGCCTAGAGCCTCCACAAGGCCAGAGGCACAACACAATCACAAACCCAAGGTCAACACTGGACCGAGGGGTATGAAGACTAATGATAAAGGACCCAATAAAGGTTGGGTACCTAAGCTTGTCTAATTTATGCAGGTCTGTCTCAAGGCATCCAAGAACAAAAAGTGGTACATTGACAGTGGATGCTCGAGACATATGACTGGTGACAGAGACAAATTCAAGTCCTTGGTGATCAAAGATGGAGCCATAGTAACTTTTGGAGGTAATCAAAGTGGAAAGATCACCGGAGTTGGAGAAGTAGGACCAGTCAAGGATGTCTATCTAGTGGATGGTCTCTGTCACAACCTGCTGAGCGTGAGCCAGAGCACTGACAAAGGAAATTGGGTAATTTTTGATTCACATGAGTGCATAATAGTAGATAAGCAGGATCTGAATCTAGATAAGGCCAACCTAAAATGCAAACTTAAGGCCAATAGAAATGGAAACCTATACACTCTAGATTTATGTCAACAACTGGAGGAAAAATGCTTAATATCTAGCGATGAGAATAGTTGGCTTTGGCATAAAAGGCTAGCACATGTTAATTTCACTCAACTTGACATGCTAATTAAGAAAGAGCTAGTTATAGGGATTCCATCTTTTAAGGTTAAGCATGATTATATTTGTGAATCCTGCCAACGAGGGAAGCAAACAAAGTCCTCGTTTAAAACCAAGAAGAAAGTCTCCACCAGCAGGCCCTTGGAACTAATCCACATGGATTTGGTTGGGCCAGCGAGAGTGAAGAGCTTGGGTGGAAACCTGTATGCTCTAGTAGTGGTGGATGACTATTCAAGGTTCACTTGGACAATGTTTCTTGCCTCTAAGCAAGATGCTTTTGATGTCTTTGTTGTCCTGGCTAAGAAAGTGCAGAATGAGAGAGACCTCAAAATCACAGCCATAAGGACAGATCATGGAGGAGAATTTGAGAACCATAGCTTCTCTGAGCTGTGTGAGCAGAACGGTATTGATCATAACTTCTCAGCTCCTAGAACTCCTCAGCAAAACGGTGTAGTCAAGAGGAAGAACATGGTGCGATATAAAGAAGTTCATCTTCATTTATGAAGATCATCGAAGAAACTAGAGAGAGAAACCGAGCATACTCTTCAAGCATTCAAAGCTGCCCAGAAAAGCTAGAGAACACTTAATACATTGAGAGTTTTATTTATTATCCATCTTGTACTCTTTGTAGTTAAGTCTCTTCATTTATTGGTAGAAAAGAAAAGTGAATGGCCCAAAGGGGTTAATCAAAGGATAATATTTTTGGTTGGCTTAGTGTTTGGGTCATGAGGGTTTAGAAAGAAACGCCCCTTTCATTTTCAATCATGCCATGCATTGTGATCTTGAACAAGAGCTAGGACAAGTTCTAGGAGGTCAAGTTGACTATTGGCCCACTCAATTCGGTTGGAGGCTTCTCACTTTTATGGCTTACTCTAATTAGTCACTTCCTCCCTAAGAAAAGTTAAATGGGAAACTTACACCCTCTTTATACCTTAAAAGTGCCCCATACAATGCCCTAAGTAATCATTCCAAAAATTCTACTTACACACTAGTGGACAATTCCATTTAATTTCAAGAGCCATGATCAAGTTAAATTTTCAAGAAAAATCATGCCAAATAAGTCCAAAGATCAAGTGTGAAAGCTTTGAATTAGACCACTTTTAAGCACATAATACACCCCCCCACACTTAAAACATGCATTGTCCTCAATGGACCAATCAATTCAAGTAGGAAGATGCATTTTAAAGGCAAGGCAGCAACGGAAAAGGCCGGGCAGTCCAAGCATACAAATGGCCCATATGTATTATTCACAAGACTACACTAAACACAACCTAAAATATTTTTTTTTACTCACTGACGCTCAGGAAGCTCAACTGGATTCAGACTCAAGCTGCTAGGCTTCCGGAAGCAAAAATGCTACCGGATGCACAACTGCTATAGGAAGTCACTCTGGGTTCAGATTCCAAGTCTCATCCCTAGCGGATACAAAAATGCTACCGGAAGCAAAAATGCTTCCGGATGCACTGACGCTTGTGGAAGCAAGAACGCATCCCCTAGCGGAAGCAAAGTGAACACAATCTGATCCTGAGTAGCAAAGTCTAAGTGAGAGCTTCCGGAAGCAAAAACACTTCCGGATGCAAGATCCTCTATTTCCACAATGACACTTCCAGAAGCTTATAGACATCCCCAAGCACTAGTGAATTTTTTTTTCAGATTTATTTTAACAACCTAACAAACCTAAACAAAATCCTATATTTTTTAAACTAACTAATGTCCTCCCCCACACTTAGAATAAGACAATATAAAGCAAGTAGGGAAGGAAAGAAGCAACCTCTTATGGAGGCTTCAAGTCCTCTTTGAAATGTTTCTTTTTGTGGCCCGTGATAACGTTGGTTCGGCCACCCTTATTGTGAAAATTGTTGAGCTCTTCTTCCACAGAATTCAACCCAAGCAATTCGGCCTTCTTGTAGAATGGGAGCTTCAAAGTTGAATGTTCAGTAGTGGCTCCCCTCTTCTCCTTTGGCCTCCTAGCTCTCCAAAAGGCTTGCAGTTTCAAGAGAAACTTCTGAACTCTCCTTGCAAGGAACATTAGAAGTGTAGGTTCATACATTGTTGCTTTAAAAACTTTGCTTTTAACTTCCATGTTCCTTTTAAGCATCTTCAACCGAACCACTAGCCTTCGGATGTCATCTCTGGTGAGCTTCCCATTGAAGAAATCTCGTTCTTCCTTTGTGGCTTCAAGTTCCAAACTCCTCTTGAGAAGCTCTTCCGCCTTCAACACATGCAAGCTAGGATCATCCGCTTTAGGACTTGTTGCAAGCTCCATCTTATCCTGCTTGGCTTCCCAATAATCCTTGTGCATCCTAAAAGATCCCTCAACATAGAACAAACTTCCCTTTTGCAAGGGGTTGTAGAAATGCCAAGATAAACTCAATGAAACACAAGGATAATCAAGATGCACATGATTAGGTAATACAATATGCTGAAAAATGGTGATCAAATTAGGCAATTCAAATCTAGGAAGATGTTGCCCCTTTGAAGCACTTGACCAGTGATCACCATTGGACCTCCCCATCAAACTTGTTGTATGGCTTCTCAAAGCAAGTTTCAAGGTAGAGGACTCTCCTTGCAAAGCATTGACTGCACGCATGCGCCTCAATCGGCTCCGCCAATCCAAAATTGTATATGAGATATAGAAATGCAAGTCTTCTTGCGATTGTAATCCGGCCGCCATCATGAGATCAAGCACTCCTTCCAACCTAGCTGGATCCACAAAATTGAACAAACATCCCTTGTGCAAGGGGTTGTAGCTTGACAAGGAGTGTGTAAATGTACCAACATCATCAAGATCACAGTCATCAGGCTTGGAACTAGTAACATCAAGACGCATGCTCACAATACTAAAATCATTAGCAAGAGAGTTCATGCAAGCATCATTAACATTCACCAAGCAAGAGTCAAATGAACCGGAAGATGTATGCTCATCCTCATGTGAAAGCAAGCGCAAGGGACTTACATGCTGTTCTACCACAGTTTCAATAAACAATGTATATGGCCTACATGCTTCCTTATATATGCAAATATTATATGAAGGCTTAGCATAAGTAGGTAGTGGCTCAAGAACAACAAGCAATGGCACATTAAATTCAAGCATAGAAAACAAATCAAGGATCACACTCTGAACAAGCTCATGATAGGTCCTCTTCCCTAAGTTGCAATAACTAGGAAAGTTAACAAGTGTAGGATCAAGAATTATACCTTGAGATGATTTATGCATGAGTTGAGAAGTAGAGACAGATTCAAGCTCTTGTGCCAATGGCGCTTCCACCGTGCATTCTGCTTTAGAAATTTCATGCTCCTCCTCTTCAAGACGAAATTGGCTCTCAGCCTCTGGGCATTCTCCAACCAAGGGAGGAGGGTTCATGGCCTCACTATGAACTTCCTCAGGAACATGTGTCACTGGAGTAGGATGCTGTCCATCTTGCTCACCATCCTTAGGATGAGATTGTTGCACCATGCATGCATAAACGCCTTCGAGACCTCTTGCTCCAAGAGAAGGGATCTCTCGGCCTTTTGTTCTTTCTCCCCAATAGAAGAGGGCAGTCCGGTCACTTCTTCCTCCTCAAATTCCTCATTATTCGCTAGGGAATTAGAGTGATGTTCAACATGCATATCACCCCTAGAAGTGGCCTCATCCATTGTATGATTACCCAAGACAACATAATCATTGGCTGTTTGCAATTCTGTCAATTTTTTTCTGTTGAATTCCATGAGAAGAGAATATTTATCCTCATAACAGTCAACGCATATGCTCCACTTATCACATGAACAAGTCATAGAATCATCAAGATCATCACTATGAGAAGCACTAGGTAAGACTCCATTAGACTCAAAGGTGCTAGGTGGATTTGCAACATTCATCTCAATCCTAGGATCGTCCTCTTGGCACTTTTGAGGTTCATGCTCTTCTTCATCAAAGCAAGGAATTGATTCAACTTGAACTCCTCCCTCCAAATTCATGCCATTAGGATTTACAACCATATTGGAAGGTAGGTCACCTTGCTTTGCCTCTTCCTCGGCCTTTGTATTCATCCATTGAGAAGCAAATGAATTAATGGCCTCTTGCTGCTTTGCACGCTGATCCACTATAGAGTCTAACCTCTCCATCCTATCCATAAGGGATGCACACATTTGCATCATCAAATCATTTGTACTAGAAGAGGGAGAATCTACACTTGGAGAAGCATACTCATTGGGCACTTGAGCATGAAAGAAGTCATTCTGCTCCATATTTGTAGGAACACAGCTTTGTAAAGGCTCTTGATAATCATAAAAATTGTGCCCATAGCCATAAGGAGGTGGATTAGGCTCATATTGATAAGCTTCTTGGTAAGCATACACATCCGGCCTTTGAGCACAAGAAGAATTAGGCCTCATTTGGTAAGGGTCATGATCTTGACATTGAGGAGCATACCCTTGTTGATCTTGAAAAGCATGATATGGAGGAGCATAACCTCCTCCCCCCCACTCGAAGCTTGGATGGTCCATCCATCCTTGAGTATATATGTTGATGTGAGGGTTATGCTCTTGGAATGGAGGTCTCCTCCCATAGAATTGTTGTGGATTGGTGGCCATGCCGTGAGGTGCGAATGAGGCATATGGCCTTGCAAATTCACTCATTCTTCCATCCATTAAGAACAAGCGTTAAAAGGTGCTGCAAAAATAGGCAAAAAAAACCAACAAAGTCCTGCAAACAATCCACAACAACCAGCCAGCACAAACATAATATCCAGACAATTTCCAGCACACAGGGCAGAGTTCAAAACTTATTTCCAGAAAATTCAGAAGGAATCTAGCAACAAGTAATATGTCCCTGGAAAGCTTAAAATGTGTAGTTTAACCACAAGAAACAGGTTTGGTCAAATTTCAGCTACACAATTTATAATTGCACAAGCAAGCAAACTGGTCACACAGGGACTTTCCAACAAACAGTCTGACTTCACCGAATTGTTCCAGGCAATATACAAATCAGTTTTACACAAATAATATTTCAAAAGAAAGCTTAAATCTGGTAGATTATCCTGGTAAAACAGTTTTATTTATTGTGCAGTAGATTGTTCCCAGTTTTAAAAACAAGGAACCTAAAATTCCAGCACAGCCAGACAACAAATTCCAGCAACTTTCTGAACAATTCCCTAACAATAGTTTGGCTAACTAGAGCAGCCAATTAAGCATCAAACAACACAAATATGTCCACAAAAGTAATGAGCAATGTCCAAAATTCACAAAAGTATCTAAGTTGCCGAATGAAAAACTAACTACAAAAACTAATAAAATGCAACTAAAAACCTAAGACAAGTAAGAAATCAACCAAACCGGCAACGGCGCCAATTTGATTTAAACTCTTTTTGTCGCCTAAAAGAGCTAAGCAAATAAAAACTAGAATTAACTACAATAGTTAGTAGCAAGTCCTAGGTCAATTCCACGATTTGGTAATTCACTTGCTTAGGTTAAATAATCACAAATTAACAATGTTGTTGATAGTGTTGATTTAAAGCTACATAATACAATTTAAATTTCGAAAATATAAAAGTAACCGAATGGAAAATGTGAAGAAATGAGTTAGGAAGTCACCTCCTTCTCCAAGTACTTAGTGCTTTGATGAATTAGACTTCATATACTTGTTTCACTTAATATAAACTAGTTAAATCCTTGAGACCTCTTTAATCAAAGAAATCTACAAGAGTTTAACTAATTTAATCAAGCCTGAAGCTCTTTCAAGCCAAGAACATACCTATAGCAACATTAAGCACTAGATCTAGTACTTAAGAAACAAATTCATTCCATAAATGCAAGAGGAGCTAATCGCACACACATACATGTATGAAACTACAATAACTAAGCCTAGGTTTTCATGTCCTTAACATAAAAGAGAGATTTCAAGCTAAAATGAAGTAAAACACCTAATTCAAGGTGTTCTAACCTATACAAGCCTAAATCAAGGTCATTACATAGGCAAAAATATACATCTAGCTTGAAACCTAAAAAGAGCAAATTACAAGCATATGAAGCCAAATGTTGAGTTCTTCAAGCACTTTTCCTTGGAGAAGAAAGAGAGGCGATCTAGCCGGACATGGAGAAGGTGGAAGGAAGGTGGAATGGCGTGATTTTCATGGTGGAATGGTGGTTTGGCCGAGAGGATGGAGGTTGAAGATGAAGATGGAAGTTGAGAGAGTTTGTTAGAGGAGAGAGAAAGTGAAAGTGAGTGTTAGAAGTTAGTTAGAGTTTGTGACATTTGAGCTTTTATAGTGGTGAGTAACTTTGGGATTATCGCCCAAATTAAATGCAAATTAAACTCAAATATCACTCACATGAAGGTGTAACATCCTGAAAATTTAATACAGGATCAAGGAGTGTTTTGGTAAATAATAAACGGAGAAATTGAGAATTTTGGAATTTTTAGGAACTTTTGGAGATTTTTGAAAATTTTGAGTAATTAATGTGCATATAATTACTAAAGAAATGAAGAGTTTGAAATATGAGGGAATGGTAAAGCTAAAAACATTTTGAAGTTTAAGAAGATTGGAGGCTAGTTTAAGTGGTTTTAAATCAAAATGAGTACACTATGCCAAGTTTAGGCTTTAATTATCTAAAACCACCCTTATTTCTCCCCAACCAAACACACCCTTCCCTTCATTTCCTTACAAAACCCGTCGCCCCCCCTATTTCTTCTTCACCTTCGTCTTCTTCTTCTTCCTCTTCTTGCCTCAACCAAACTCGTTGCCTCTCTCCCCTCTCTCGTGAGCTCCGACCTTTCCTTCCTCCGTCGTCCATTCCCTTCGTTCCGGCAAACCCGCAGCAAGCTTCCCAGGCGGAGACGACACCGATTGCGGCGGAGAGTCCCGCCGGTGATGAGGACGATCTCGTCTTCAAATTTTTGGGTGAGTTCTTACCCATAGTTCATTCATATTTCTATACTTATACTCCGATTTCTCATTCTTCTCTCTTCGTTTCTTGTTTTCCCTCACTGCTCCTTCGATTTCCGGCGAACCAGCGGCGGCCGACGACTGCTGGTCCTGTGTTCTTGCTCTTGAACTCCGGTGAGGCTCTTTTCTTTATCCTATACCTTAGTTCCTTCGTTTTTCACTGCTTTGTGAGAGGTTCTAAGTTAGGGTTTGTATTATGGGTTTGTGAGGTTGAATATCAGGGAGTGTCCGGTTGGTTTTGAGGTTCTGGATTGATAAATGGTGTAATGAAACTAATTTCTTGTTGATTTCTTGAATTGTTAGTTGATTGGACATTTTGATATGTATATTATTGGTTGTACATATGGGATTAGTAATGTTTTAGGGCTGTCATTTGGTTGTTGAAAAAAATTCTGCTTGTCTTTCTTTTCTCTTGTCCAAATGATTTCTTTCATATGTAGGGCTGTTCAATTTATTTCATGTGTTGGTAAATTCTGATTTTGGTTGATATGTTGCTAAGGGTCCAAGTTTAAAGTAAATGGGATAGGGGAGTTTACTTTCTTGTCTTGGCTTGATTAGTGTTCAAAATTTGTTATGATAAAATTGAGTTTGAGAAAGGTTTTAAATAAAGCTATATGGAAATGTTTAAAGTTGTGTATAAATGTGTATGATCCTTGCTGGTATTATTAGAATTAGAATTATGAAGATATTAAGTGAATATAGAAATTTTAGATTTGTAAAAGAATTTGTGTCTCTTGTCTAAGTTAAAAAGAACTGTAAATGTTTGCATGGAAGTACGCGAATATAATCTAATCTATGTCAGTTTGCTACTATGGTGTGCTTGGAATTGTGGTTGATGTATATAAAATTGTGCTTGTTCCTTCTTTTCTCAATTGTGTATCATGTGGCTTATAAGGACTTGTGAAGAAACCTAATTTGCGTATGGAAGTTTGTAATGGAACTGAAAATCTTGCTTATGATTATGTGTGTGTTACTTGGTCAAATTGAAGTTGAAGATATGATAAATTGATATATGATTCGGCCTGGTTTGTTCATGTAATAATTTTTTAGATGTATGAGAATAGGACTAGAAGAGACTGATTGTTTGAAATAATAGCGGTTTTAAATTCTGAATCAAATGGCTGATTAAATGAGAGTAATTTGAATTGTGAATTAAAGTGTGGTATGCAAGTAAGCATGAATGACTTTAACTATATAGGTGAGCTCCTAGATTTCATGTTTCTCTTTCTCTTAGGAGCTGCCATTGTTAAGGCTGAATGCCATGACCAACAATTGATTTTATAATTGTGTGTTATCTACTAAAGCAATTCAGATTAAAATGATGGCTTACATTCAATACAATATGGAAATAATGAGGTGTTTGCTTTGTTTGAGCATTTTTCAGCTTGGTTTATCTTTGATGGGTGTGCATGATCATAGTAATATTAAGTATTCATATTCTTGATCTGTTATTCAAATGTTTGGTTAATGTGTATGTGGCTGATTTTAAATTGGAGTAATTAATTATTTAACTTGGTCTCTTGTGTTTAAAAAGGATGAATTGATGGTGGGATATGTATTAATTAATTGGTGGAAAGATAATATGGATTCTTTTGAATGGTAAAAGTGTTGATTGGTCAATTGTTGATAATTGATTGTGATTTATTGGGTTGGTTATTTACTGGTTGTTTTTATTGTTGGCGATGTTTTGTTTGGCTTTATCTTGTGAATTAAATTATGAGAAAGTGAAGATTATAATTGTTATGGAATGTGTGATAAGTTTTTATTAAAAGCTATCAATAATTTGTGAATTGTATGAAGTGGTAATTGGTAGTAGGATTTTGAGGGTAGTACACATGTTTGTGGTGATGTTGAAATGATTTTTGTTCCTCTTTCTTCATAGATCAAATCATGGACCTAAGGGAATATTTATATATATACGATGTATTATGGAGTGTTATTGCTTGAAGTTCAATGCAAGGTCTTGCTGTTATTTCACATTGATATGATTGGTTGTTCTCTTGTATTTTAAATCAATGATTTTTGGGTTCTGGTTGTGTATGTGTGCTTGTTAACATGAGAATTTACGAAGATTCATTAAAACGATATAACCAAGAAGGGGAAATGGGTAGTCATATAGAAACAAGAGAGACGTTAAAATATTATAGAGTGGAAATGATCTTAATTTATCAATTTGTATTATATATAGGTGTAAATAGTGGTGAGGATACTTGGAAGAGAATACACAAGGAAATGGTAAGGAAGAACAACAGTGTTAAAGGGCGACAGGTAATCACACTTACCTTACTATAACATTGAGGGTGATGTTAGTTGGGGATTTTTAAAATTCTTTCTCGCCCTCTATATATATATTATATTTGAAAAGGTATTTTTATATAAAACAGGCTATCGGGTGCCTTTCAAACACGATTATTTTCATATAAAAGATTTTGATACATTATATATGTAGTATCCTGCTGGTGATATTGTTGGACTGTGTATGTGAGTGTATAGATATTGGGATCTTGGTATTTTGATTTGACAGGGATATAGAGAGGTATAGTGGATTGGATGTATCGTAGGTTGTGTAGAGAAAATTAGGGAGTTATGTTGATGGAATATAGAATAGGGATTGTGAGCATTGCATGACACTGATTATTAGTACCGTCGGCCGATGTAACCTATCGATTTGCGCAAATCGATAGGTTAATTGTACAGGTTCCTCGGATTGTAAAGGAACCAGGGATGTTTACACTGTTTATAGTGCTCCCTTTTTCAGAGATGTTTTCACTATTTAAAGTGCTCCCTTTTTCATGCTTTCAGATTTGAGACTGGGCACAGTGTCAATCACGTTTATTTTTGTCTGTTGAGTTGACTTGGAATTGACTGAGGGATTTGAGTGATATGTGGGAAGTAGAGATGATGAAATTGAGTTGATTTAGACGGAGGGACTTGAATGATGAATGAAAGACTTGACATGTATATATATATAAATGGTTTTAAATGTGGTACCCTTTAGACGCCCTCGCTACCGCACATCTCACTGTTATAGTGAGTTAAGCGGTGATTACTGGGACAAATTGTCTCATCCCACGATTACTGATATTTTTGCAGGTATTCATGCACAGACGCAGACAACAGGAAAGGGAATTAGGTATTAGAAGCTATATAGACTATTTTGAATTGTATATTGCCAATTTATATAGGCCTGCATCTGCTTCCACATGTATATATATTTATTATTTGTTTAATATCAATTAGTTTTGTTTAATAACCATGTTAGGCAAATCTTTTCTAACATGGTTAGTTATTAATTATCCATGATAGTGTTCAGGTTGTATCAGGAAATTCTTTTCTATCATGGATAGTATTTAATCATTAGGAAATTCCTTTCCTAACTATGATAGGACATTGATAGTATGGAAATTCTTTTTCTATCATAGTTAGTAAAGAGATTATTGAATTAAAAGAGATGTCACAGGTTAATTAGGGAATTTGTAACAATATGTTACAGAAGGTTATATGACGTGGAGATGGAGGCTTAAGCAAAATAATGGTGAGGTATATGTGTAGTGAGAGAGGCCGAGAGGTATAGAATGAAGAGGGAAGGGTATTTTTGGTATTTGGTGAAAAGATGGATGAATGTAGACTAGATCTCATCTTCATGCATTTCTTAAGGTTCCTCCTTTTTCTCCAAGTGATTGTGCTTCCAAAATTGCCCTTAATGAGGCCTCCCAGTTTGAATTTGAAGTTGGAGCCAATTTTGCCTCTTTTGGAAAGATACTCCATCAATGTCTTAAAGCTGCACCCCTTTGCCTTTAATTTATTCTGCACAGCAGACTTCTGAAAAGTAGCTGACATTTCCGTACATTGTGCAGTCTGGCTCTTGTGCTTGCTGTCAGATGTGCTTTAGCTTCCTGATGTCAAGACTTTATTCTGCAAGCTCAAGAGCATTCACTTCCGGATGTGAATCTGCTTCCTGATGTGAATTTGCTTCCTGATGTGACTCAGCTTCCGGATGTGAATTTGCTTCTTGATGTGAATCTGCATCCTGATGTGAATCTGCATCCTGATGTGACTCTGATCTGCATCCTGATGTGACTCAGTGTTAAATTCACTTCCACAAGCAGACACATGCCTTGTCATCTAGCCTTCCTCCTTGCCAAATTATCTCCACTGAAGCTCCATCAAGGGTGCATGGGGCCCACGTGGGACCCCCCTACAATAAAATATCATCACATAGTCATAATGACCAAAATACCCTTGGTTCCTTAATAATGCAAGAAAAAGACTAATATTCACCAATTAATTCCAATAAACATGCGCAATAAAATATGTCAATAATGATCAAATATATCAATTAATTCCCACTAATTAAGCTCAAATGCACATGCTTAAAGGTATGAAATTTGGTCCAATCATTACCTACCAAGAAAGAGAATCCTTGAAGATGCTATATAAAGAAGTTCATCTTCATTTATGAAGATCATCGAAGAAACTAGAGAGAGAAACCGAGCATACTCTTCAAGGATTCAAAGCTGCCCAGAAAAGCAAGAGAGCACTTAATACATTGAGAGTTTTATTTATTATCCATCTTGTACTCTTTGTAGTTAAGTCTCTTCATTTATTGAGAGCATTCATTGTACTTAAGTGAGTAACATCATTTGTTCTTAGAGAGAACTAAGTTAGAAAATCCTTTGTTTGAAAGGTTGAACCCTTACAGGTAGTAAGGGGGAGTGAGTCTGTAAGGTTGCAAGTGAGCCCGTGTAAAACTTGTGCTTGTAAGGTTGCAAGTGATCCCGTTGTAAAACTTGCGGTTGTAAAAGTTCCAGGTGAACCCATTGTAAAACTTGGGGTTTTAGTGGAACTCAATCTGGGTGATTGAGAACTGGACGTAGGTCAAGAGTTGGACCGAACTAGTATAAAAATCTTGTGTTTTAGTTGTCTGTTTTATTTGGTAGCACAATTCACCCCCCCTCTTGTGCATCCTCACTTTCATTTGGTATCAGAGCTTGGTCTTTCTGACTAGATTCCAACGAATCTAGAAAGAAAAGATCCAGTGATGGATGCTGAACATCATTTCCTCCCCGGTGTAGCTATGCAGCCAAACAAGCCTCTAGGCTTGGATGGGTTTAGCTACCCCTTCTGGAAGTTCAAGATGGAGAACTTCATCAAGGCCAGTGGTCTTCGCATTTGGGATGTGATTGAGCGTGGTGACAATGTTCCACTAGATGATGAAGGTTTTGCAAAGCCTCGATCTCGCTTCACCAATGATGATTACTTTCAAGTGGAGCTAAATTTCAAGGTCATTCACTATATTCAATGCGCCCTGAGCCCGAAGGAGTTCCACAGGATAAGTCACCACAAAACAGCAAAAGAAATGTGGGAGGCCCTTGAGGCAGCTCATTCTGGAATCAAGGGAGTGAAGGCCAGACGCGTTGAGATGTTGGTTGAGGAGTTTCACAAGTTCACAATGCTTCCAAATGAGCCAATCAGAGAGTTGGAGCTCAGATTCACCCATCTTATAAACAACCTAGCCTCTCTGGGAAAGGACATTCCTGAAGAAGAACAAGTGAGCAAAATCCTAAAGGTGTTAAAGGGTGACTTGATTACCAAGGTGACCATTCTTCAGGAAGTCCAGGGAGAGTCAACCAGCTCTATCACTGCTTTATTTGGTTCTCTGGCTGAGTATGAACCAACCCTGTTGGCCCAAAGAGCTCCTCAAGCTGCTGCTAAAGCCAAAAATCTTGCTCTTGTTGCTCCCAGTAAGGAAAGGAATGATGATGATGTTGAGGATGATGAGGAAGATATAGACGATGAAGAAATGATTATGATGGTGAGAAAGTTCAAAAAGTTCTTCAGAAAGAAAGGAGGCTTTCAGAAAGGAGAATCTAGCCATAAGAAGGATCATAAGAAGGAAAGGGCCCCTGTGTGCTTCGAATGTAAGAAACCTGGTCATTTCAAGGCAGAGTGCCCGAGCCTTCAGAGAGCCAAAGGGAAGGACAAGAGGAAAGCCTTCGTGTCCTCAATCTGGGTAAATAGTTCTGATGAAGAAGCTAGTGATGAGGAAGAGGTTGCAAACTTTTGCCTTGTTGCTAGGGAAGATGGAGAAGAGGCATCTTCAAACTTCGACTCCATCCATGGTGATGAGGTAACCCTTACTGAACTCCAAGAAGCTTATAACGATATTCATAGAGAGTTCTTTCGTTTATGTAAGGCTTACAAGGTGTTGAGAATGAAAAATGAATCACTTGAGTTCTCGGAGGACTCACTAAGTGAAGAGCTAGCGGAAGCCAAAAAGCTTCCGGTAGCAGATGGCAAGGGAAATCCCCAAGCGGAACCCAATGCCTCAACACCAGAGAGCTGCATCAACTGCAGCAAAATCTCTGCTGAAAGGGATAGACTACAAAATGCCCTACAAAAATTCACAAATAATGGTTCTGAAATGCTGAATGTCATTTTGATGAACCAGAGGGCATATAGAGATAAAACTGGATTAGGGTACAAGCATAAAGAGAAAAAGTGGGTGGAACCTAAAGTGAAACCATACTTAAAGTTTTTCCACAAAGCCACTAGTCACAGCTCCACACCCTTTAGCTTCTGCAACTATTGCAACAGGAAGGGACACTCCACGTCCACCTGCAATGCAAAGAAGCATGGAGCTAACAGCACCTATAAGTGGGTTCCAAAAGGAACCAGAGTAACCAAGGATCCTCTAAGAAAAGAAACTAAAGGAGGACAAGGATTCTAGAACTTGGAAACGTATTCCAAGGGAAGTCCGTCAGCCTAGAGCCCACACAAGGCCAGAGGCACAACACAATCACAAACCTAAGGTCAACACTAGACCAAAGGTTATGGGAACTAATGATAAAGGACCCAATAAAGGTTGGGTACCTAAGCTTGTCTAATCCTTGCAGGTCTGTCTCAAAGCATCCAAGAATAGAAAGTGGTACATTGACAGCGGATGCTCAAGACATATGACTGGTGACAGAGACAAGTTCAAATCCTTGGTGATCAAAGATGGAGCCAAAGTGAATTTTGAAGGGAATCAAAGCGGAAAGATCACTGGGGTTGGAGAAGTTGGACCTGTCAAAGATGTCTATCTGGTTGATGGTCTCTGTCACAACCTGCTGAGCGTGAGCCAGAGCACTGACAAAGGAAACTGGGTAATTTTTGATTCACATGAGTGCATGATAGTAGATAAGCATGATCTAGATATAGAAAAGGCCAATCTAAAATGCAAACTTAAGACAAGTAGTAATGGAAATCTATACACCCTAGATTTATGTCAACAACTAGCTGAAAAATGTTTAATAACTAGTGATGAAAATAGTTGGTTTTGGCATAAACGGCTAGCGCATGTAAACTTTACACAGCTTGATATGCTTATTAAAAAGGAGCTAGCAATAGGGATTCCATTCTTCAAAGTTAAGCATGATTTTATCTGTGAATCCTGCCAACGAGGAAAGCAAACAAAGTCCTCGTTTAAGACCAAGAAGAAAGTCTCCACCAGCAGGCCCTTAGAACTGATCCACATGGATTTAGTTGGGCCAGCGACAGTGAAGAGCTTAGGTGGAAACCTATATGTTCTAGTGGTGGTGGATGACTATTCAAGGTTCACTTGGACTATGTTTCTTCCCTCTAAGCAAGACGCTTTTGATGCTTTTGTTGTTCTGGCTAAGAAAGTGCAGAATGAGAGAGACCTCAAAATAGCAGCCATAAGGACAGATCATGGAGGAGAGTTTGAGAATCACAACTTCTCGGAGCTGTGTGAGGAGAATGGAATTGATCACAACTTCTCAGGTCCCAGAACCCCCCAACAGAATGGCGTGGTTGAAAGGAAGAACAGGGTTCTGACAGAGATGGCCAGAAGCATGCTCAATGAGAAAGAGGTTTCTCAAGTGTTCTGGGCGGACGCTATGAGCACTGCTTGCTACATCTCCAACAGAGCCTATGTTCGCAAGGGCTTAGACTAGACTCCCTATGAGCTGTACAAAGGTAGAAAGCCCAACATCAGCCACCTCAGAATCTTTGGATCAAAATGTTATGTTCATAACAATGGAAAGGTAAACCTGGGTAAGTTTGATCCAAAAGCTGATATAGGTGTTTTCATAGGATATTCCCTTAGGAGTAAGGCTTATAGAGTATACAACATGAGAACTAGAACTGTAGAAGAATCTATGCATGTTGTATTCGATGAGAATCCTACATGGGAACAATCCACAGAAGATGATGGGATATTAAATTTTTCAAAACCACCATCATCTTCACCACCAAAAGAAACACCAGCAGGTGATCCCAAGGAAGAAGATGAACCAAGTGATGAACCTAGAGTACCGACGGTAACTGATGAGGTACAGTTGCCAACAGCTAGGAGACATCACAGGGATCATCCTCTTGACCAAGTGCTTGGTGATGTTTCTTCTGGTATCAGAACCAGAAGGCAGGTTCAAAATGAAGTTGAGTTTGGAGCCTTCCTGTCTCAGATCGAACCAACTTCAGTTGAACAAGCTCTTAAGGACTGTGATTGGATTATTGCCATGCACGAAGAGCTTAATCAATTTGAAAGAAGCCAAGTTTGGGAGCTAGTCCCTAGACCGTCTCACCAATCCATTGTTGGGACCAAATGGGTCTTTAAGAACAAACTGGATGAGACTGGTCAGATCACTAGGAACAAAGCCAGACTAGTAGCAAAAGGGTATAACCAAGAATAGGGCATAGACTATGAAGAAACCTTTGCTCCAGTTGCAAGACTTGAAGCAATAAGGATTCTTCTAGCCTTTGCATCCATGAAAGGTTTTAAATTATATCAGATGGATGTGAAGAGTGCTTTTCTTAATGGTTATATTAAGGAAGAGGTTTATGTTGAGCAACCTTCTGGCTTTGAGGATCATAAGCACCCTAAGCATGTGTATAGACTAAAGAAAGCGTTGTATGGCCTGAAGCAAGCTTCAAGAGCTTGGTATGAGAGACTTAGCAGCTTTCTGCTGGGAAAGGGTTTCTCAAGAGGCAAATAAGAATACACTGTTTATCTTGCATAAGGACAGAAACATGTTAGTTATCCAGATCTATGTTGATGATATTATTTTTGGGGCAACTAGCGAGAAACTCTGTGAGGAGTTTTCTAAGACTATGCAGGGGGAATTTGAGATGTCAATGATGGGAGAACTAACGTTCTTCCTAGGCCTGCAGATCAAGCAAAAGAAAGAAGGCATCTTCATCTCCCAAACTAAGTATTGCAGAGAGCTTCTGAAGAAGTTTGGGATGGATGAATGCAAGGAGTATGATACTCCTATGAGCACCACTGCAACACTCGATGCTGATGTAAAGGGAAGTACGGTCAGCCTGCCAATGTATAGGGGAATGATAGGTTCCCTGCTATACTTAACGGCTAGCAGACCTGATATTCAGTTTAGTGTAGGGATGTGTGCTAGGTTTCAAGCCAACCCCAAGGAATCTCACTTAACTTGTGTTAAACGTATTTTAAGATACCTTGAGGGAACTCAAGAACTTGGTCTCTGGTATCCCAGAGGTAACCAAGAGTTCTTATGGGCTTATTATGACGCTGACCATGCAGGTTATAAGACAGATAGAAAGAGCACCAGCGGACAATGTGCCTTCCTAGGAGGTTGTCTGGTGTCTTGGGCAAGCAAGAAGCAAACTTATGTGTCACTGTCATCCACAGAGGCAGAGTATATTGCTGCTGCAAGCTATTGTGCACAAGTGCTGTGGCTGAAAAATCAACTGAGGGATCTTGGCTTAGAGTTCCCTGAGGCTCCCATTCTTTGTGACAACACCAGCACCATCAGCCTCGCCAAGAATCCAGTCCAGCACACAAGAACAAAGCACATTGACGTCAGACATCACTTCATCAGAGATCATGTTCAGAAGAAGGATGTCAAGGTGCAATTTGTTCCCACTCAGCATCAGCTTGCAGATATCTTCACCAAGCCTCTTGGGGTAGATCAATTTACTTTTATTAGAGGAAATTTGGGAATGGTAAACCCAAATGAAGTTTAATCTTCAGAATAAACCTGTGCTTAAATGTTAAAACCTGTAAACTGTACTAACTTAGGCATCGGAGTACCAATCTTTAGTTTTGCAGGTCCCCCCAATGTTAAATCTTAAGTGTGTCACTTCCGGAAGCAAATCTCCTTCCGGAAGCTCATCATTCTATTCAGCACAGTTGCTGCCGCTTGGGCATGACCCTAAGCAACCGGAAGCGCCAGTGTTTAAAAAAAAAGGGGACACGTCACCTCAGAAAACGTTTCATCTTCTCCCACCAAAAACTGTGCCTTTTCTGACAGACTGAAGAGACACGTGGCATAAAGGTGCGCCGTTTCAATTTAAATGCTTACGTTTTCCCATAAAAGGTACATATTTTCAATGAAGAGTCATTATGAACCATCACATCGAATGTCACATTGCATAAATAGGGCACAAGTATTCATTCATCACTTCTCACACAAATCGCCACTCACAAACCCTCTGAAACCCCTCCATCTTCATCTTCATCTTCATCGCATCTTCATCTTCATCTTCATCTTCTTCATCTTCATCTTTTTCTTCTTCTTCTTCTGTGCATAACATTCACTGTGCATTTCATTCATCCACACATTCACCCACACACAAATGGCCTGTTCACATGAATCCAACCCTATTCTCCAGAAAGCCTCCTCCTCCAAGAAGTCAAAGGGTTCTGGAAAATCTGGGGATTCTGGGAAAAAGAAGATGAGAGTCCAGTTTGCCGAAGAACCTTCTTCAAAACGTCAGAGGGTTGACGATGATTTCTCTGAGTATCTTTCTGGGCCATTGGAGGCTGTTTCTCCTGCGTTTGAGAACAGAAATCCCTATCTCCTCAATGGGATCTTTGTGGATCTGGAGCTGTTGGAAAATCTGGGTTTTGATTTGAGTGATTATCTCCAGAAATATGAGTTGGCTGGGGATCAAGAATGAATACAACGTGCAAGTTCTCCGGGTGTTCTATGAGTCTCTCTCTGCCAAGGCTAAGTACAAGAACATCGGCGAGAGTAAATCTGCCATTGGGCGGGTTGATTTCAAGGCCACAGTAAGAGGGAGGAAAATCAAGTTCAATTGGAGGGATATAAATCGCTTCCTGGGGGTCACTGACGATGATATGAACAAGTGGATCTTCCCTGAGAAGCTGGATCAAACAGAGCTGGCACAGGCTTATGGCACTGAGGGAAAGAAGGTGTCTGGTATGCCCGACACACAGCGAGTGCTCCAGTACATCTACTCGAGGATCATGGCGAACAAAGGGGGAAACTTCAATGAGTTCACCCAGCTGGACAACCCTTGGCTCGCCAAGTTCCTTACCCAGAAACCTATCAACCCTGGGCAACTGATAAGTATGGAGTTAAACAGATGGGTTGAAGGCAGAGACAACAGGAAAGCTTCTCTTCCCTACCCTCAGTTCATCGCCTTCCTCCTGGAAAAGTTCAACGTCAAGTCCACTGAGGAAGCCGATAACAAGAAATGCCTGCCCATGGGATCGATGAACCTGGGCAAAATGGGAGTCTGATACCTCAAGCCGATGAGGCCCACTCAGTCTGGCTCTCAGGCTGGGAGTGCTTCTCACAATACAGTTCCCTCTGCATCTGGAGAAGGGGATCAAGAAGTAGACTCACACCAGGCTGGTCCCAGCAGCACTCGTGCTCCAAGAGTGTCTGCTGCTCAAAAGGCCCTTGCTGAGGAGCTGAAGGATGAGATCCTTTTTCGGCTGCCAGAACCACTGATGACTCCCATCAGAGAAGAGTGTGCAGCAGCCTTCAATGCTCAAAATGAGAGGATCCAGGGATTGGAGACTCGACTTGCAAGAGTGGAAGCCAAACTAGACCTTCTCCTTCACCACTTCCTTGAACCACCCCCTCATCCCAATCAACCACCACCACCTCCACCTCCCCCACAGAATGACCAAATCATCCCTCACCAATCACCCCCACCAAGTCCTCACAATGACTCTGACCCTCACCTCGACTCCCCTCACCACTCACCCTCTCCTCACAACTCCCCTAGCCACTCTAACACATCCAACCACCAAAACTCCCCCAACCACTCACATTCACCCAACCAACCTCTCCACACG
Source organism: Mimosa pudica (assembly GCA_029929735.1). Lineage (NCBI taxonomy): Eukaryota > Viridiplantae > Streptophyta > Magnoliopsida > Fabales > Fabaceae > Mimosa > Mimosa pudica. Next base: position 753,529 of record JAKELP010000054.1, read on the forward strand.
CTTAGCTCCTTCAGTTCCATACACAACGAGAGAACCCTTGCGAGAAATATACCTTCATCACCCAACTCACCTCCCCTCATCTATACAGGTATACTTTCATCCACAGACTCACCTTCCTTCTTCTATCCAAGCCCCTCTCCTTCACCCCCTCCCTCACCTCCTCACTCACCACCCAGATATAGTCCTGAACCCCCTCCATCCTCCTCTCCCTCCTCCCTGGCCCTCGCCCTTATTGATGATGCCAAAAGGGGGAGAGATATTCTCACTCAACCCTCCCTATGGCTAGATGAGGACATTGCTGCTGCCCTCCGCCGTGCCATGAATCTGAAAAGAATGGGTAGAGCAGAAAGTTTAATCCGTGGGGAAGCCATCAGATTCATGCATCAACAGCAGTCCGCCAGCAAGTCAAATCTGGAAATGGTGTTGGTTGATCAGCCTGTTGAGACTCAGCCTGCTGAAGCTCCACCATCTGAGCCTGAGCCTTCATCATCTACTGAGCCTCCTCCTTCTGTGCCTGCCCAGAATATATTTGAGGAAATTCTGATGAAGTATGGGTATAAAAGGCCAGACCCGCCAGTTATAGTGATTGCCAAGCCAATCCCTTCTTCTGAGCCAACCTCTCCTCCTCCTCCTCCAGTGATCAGGTTCAGTAGATCGAGAGTAAAGTCATGTGCCAGGAAAGGGGCTGCTACATTTGAGCCTGAAGAAGAGGAACCACTTGCTCGCTCCGAGGACTATGAGTTGGATAGAATGCCTCAACCTGGGGAAGCATCTGAGCCGCAGTCATCCACTCAAGTGCCTCCTGAAGAAATTCTGCCACCTGTGGAAGTTAAGTTAGAGGAGGAAGACATGACTCCAGAGGAATTTGAGCGGTATGGCTGGACTGATCGGATCATCTTTGAACAGCTTGTTTGCCTCGATGCAGAAAGGGAACTTGCTAAGCCTCCTCAAGAGAAAAGGAAAGGGAAAGGCAAGGGAAAGGGGAAAGCAAAGTCAAGTCAGGCTGAAGACCCCAACTATCTTGTGTGGAATGTAAAGGTCAAGACTGTCCATTATCCCTTTGGATCCATTCCCATCTCAGAGTCACCATTTGGAGAGTTTGTTGGGCTTACTGAGGTCAATGAACTGAAAAGGGCTATTGAGGAATCTCTGGAGCTTGAAAGGCAAAGAAAGGCCAGAGAGGAGAAAGTGCTCCAAGATATTCTTGCTCAGAATGATCAACAAACGAAGGAAGAGAAGTGGGCTGAGATGCAAGAAGAGCATAAGCAGAAACATAGAGAGAGAAACAAGAGGCACCCGCTCTAGAACCCCAACCTCTCATGCATTTAGCTTAGGAATCTTCATTCGCATATTTTTCATACATAAGTTATCTGCCTTATCTGTAAATCTGTTCATTAACTTTACTTATGCTTTTCTTATCATATTTGTAATTGATTTACTAATGAAGTTCAGTTTTGAGTTCATCTGTGTGTTATTTAGTATGAACTTATTAGATAACTTAGTTTGTCATCATCAAAAAGGGGGAGAATGTTAGAATCTTAAGTTTTGATGAAGACTAAAATATGAAAGAACCAGATAAATACTTAGAAAGAATTAGGTTAATATAGAACCCCATATAAGAGTACAACCGGATGTGGATTTACTTCCGGATGGATTAGGACTAGCGCTCGCGGATGAAAGGCTCATCCAACAGCGGAACCTTGTAAGTCACTAAGTCAGAACTAAGTCTAAGAGTGTTAGAATACCAAATCCTTGAGACTAAGTTAGGACACAACCGGATGCAGAATTGCTTCCGGAAGTCTTAGAGTAAATTGAGTGACTAGTGCTGTCTATTGGATTAGACAACACAGAGCGTCAGTGGATATAACTCTAAGTCATAACATAGTTTCTAGTAGGAGTGCTTCCGGATGTGGAATTGCTTCCGGAAGTAAAAGAGCTTCCCATAGACAATTGAACTCCCACAACATGTGACTATGTGTTATTATTGTTGAACTAACATTTAAGTGCAGAACTGAGTATTGTTGCTTCCGGATGTGGACTTGCTTCCGGTAGCAATCAGAATGTCAGAACTTACAACAATCAGAATGTCAGAATTGCTTTTTGGCAGAGCAGAGTTGTCAGAGTTGCTTTTCAGAGATAAAGCAAGTCAACCCTGCTGAGCATTAATGGAGCATTAATTGTTTCAACGGTAACATGGGATTAACGGCTAAATTCAAACGGCATGGTTACCTACCAAGAAAGAGAATCCTTGAAGATGCTATATAAAGAAGTTCATCTTCATTTATGAAGATCATCAAAGAAACTAGAGAGAGAAACCGAGCATACTCTTCAAGCATTCAAAGCTGCCCAGAAAAGCAAGAGAGCACTTAATACATTGAGAGTTTTATGTATTATCCATCTTGTACTCTTTGTAGTTAAGTCTCTTCATTTATTGAGAGCATTCATTGTACTTAAGTGAGTAACATCATTTGTTCTTAGAGAGAACTAAGTTAGAAAATCCTTTGTTTGAAAGGTTGAACCCTTACAGGTAGTAAGGGGGAGTGAGTCTGTAAGGTTGCAAGTGAGCCCGAGTAAAACTTGTGGTTGCAAGGTTGCAAGTGATCCCGTTGTAAAACTTGCGGTTGTAAAGGTTCCAGGTGAACCCGTTATAAAACCTGGGGTTTTAGTGGAACTCAATCTGGGTGATTGAAAACTGGACGTAGGTCAAGAGTTGGACCGAACCAGTATAAAAATCTTGTGTTTTAGTTGTCTGTTTTATTTGGTAGCACAATTCACCCCCCCTCTTGTGCATCCTCACTTTCAAAAAGTACCAGACTCTAGAGAATAATGTCACTAAAACGCAAAAACTAGATTGAAATGGTCAAAATCCAAACTTGGGCTCCTTTTAGTGCTAAAACGTGCAATTGGGCTTAAAATGAGTTATGGTGATGCATTTGGAAAACTTTTGGTGTTTGTTGACCAAAAGTACCACACTCTAGAGAATAATGTCACTAAAACGCAAAAACTAGATTGAAATGGTCAAAATCCAAACTTGGGTTCCTTTTAGTGCTAAAACGTGCAATTGGGCTTAAAACGAGTTATGTTCATGCATTTGGCAAACTTTTGGTGTTTGTTGACCAAAAGTACCACACTCTAGAGAATAATGTCAGTAAAACGCAAAAACTAGATTGAAATGGTCAAAATCCAAACTTGGGCTTCTTTTAGTGCTAAAACGTGCAATTGGGCTTAAAACGAGTTATGGTGATGCATTTGGCAAACTTTTGGTGTTTGTTGACCAAAAGTACCACACTCTAGAGAATAATGTCACTAAAACGCAAAAACTAGACTGAAATGGTCAAAATCCAAACTTGGGTTCCTTTTAGTGGTAAAACGTGCAATTGGGCTTAAAACGAGTTATGGTGATGCATTTGGAAAAGTTTTGGTGTTTGTTGACCAAAAGTACCACACTCTAGGGAATTATGTCACAAAAACGCAAAAACTAGATTGAAATGGTCAAAATCCAAACTTGGGCTCCTTTTAGTGCTAAAAAACGTGCAATTGGGCTTAAAACGAGTTATGTTCATGCATTTGGCAAACTTTTGGTGTTTGTTGACCAAAAGTACCACACTCTAGTGAATAATATCACTAAAACGCAAAAACTAGATTGAAATGGTCAAAATCCAAACTTGGGCTCCTTTTAGTGCTAAAACATGCAATTGGGCTTAAAACGAGTTATGGTGATGCATTTGGAAAACTTTTGGTGTTTGTTGACCAAAAGTACCACACTCTAGAGAATAATGTCACTAAAACGCAAAAACTAGATTGAAATGGTCAAAATCCAAACTTGGGTTCCTTTTAGTGCTAAAACATGCAATTGGGCTTAAAACGAGTTATGGTGATGCATTTGGAAAAGTTTTTGTGTTTGTTGATCAAAAGTACCACACTCTAGGGAGTAATGTCACTAAAACGTAAAAACTAGATTGAAATGGTCAAAATCCAAACTTGGGCTCCTTTTAGTGCTAAAAAACGTGCAATTGGGCTTAAAACGAGTTATGTTCATGCATTTGGCAAACTCTTGTTGTTTGTTGACCAAAAGTACCACACTCTAGAGAATAATGTCACTAAAACGCAAAAACTAGATTGAAATGGTCAAAATCCAAACTTGGGCTCCTTTTAGTGCTAAAACGTGCAATTGAGCTTAAAACGAGTTATGGTGATGCATTTGGCAAACTTTTAGTGTTTGTTGACGAAAAGTACCACACTCTCGAGAATAATGTCACTAAAACGCAAAAACTAGATTGAAATGGTCAAAATCCAAAATTGGGCTCCTTTTAGTGCTAAAACGTGCAATTGGGCTTAAAACGAGTTGTGTTCATGCATTTGGCAAACTTTTGGTGTTTGTTGACCAAAAGTACCACACTCTAGAGAATAATGTCACAAAAACGCAAAAACTAGATTGAAATGGTCAAAATCCAAACTTGGGATCCTTTTAGTGCTAAAAAACGTGCAATTGGGCTTAAAACGAGTTATGTTCATGCATTTGGCAAACTTTTGGTGTTTGTTGACCAAAAGTACCACACTCTAGTGAATAATATCACTAAAACGCAAAAACTAGATTGAAATGGTCAAAATCCAAACTTGGGCTCCTTTTAGTGCTAAAACATGCAATTGGGCTTAAAACGAGTTATGGTGATGCATTTGGAAAACTTTTGGTGTTTGTTGACCAAAAGTACCACACTCTAGAGAATAATGTCACTAAAACGCAAAAACTAGATTGAAATGGTCAAAATCCAAACTTGGGCTCCTTTTAGTGCTAAAACGTGCAATTGAGCTTAAAACGAGTTATGGTGATGCATTTGGCAAACTTTTGGTGTTTGTTGACCAAAAGTACCACACTCTAGGGAATAATGTCACTAAAACACAAAAACTAGATTGAAATGGTCAAAATCCAAACTTGCGCTCCTTTTAGTGCTAAAACGTGCAATTGGGCTTAAAACGAGTTATGGTGATGCATTTGGCAAACTTTTGGTGTTTGTTGACCAAAAGTACCACACTCTAGAGAATAATGTCACTAAAACGCAAAAACTAGATTGAAATGGAGAAAATCCAAACTTGGGCTCCTTTTAGTGCTAAAACGTGCAATTGCGCTTAAAACGAGTTTTGTTCATGCATTTGGCAAACTTTTGGTGTTTGTTGACCAAAAGTACCACAGTCTAGAGAATAATGTGACTAAAACGCAAAAACTAGATTGAAATGGTCAAAATCCAAACTTGGGCTCCTTTTAGTGCTAAAACGTGCAATTTTGGGCTTAAAACGAGTTATGGTGATGCATTTGGCAAACTTTTGGTGTTTGTTGACCAAAAGTACCACACTCTCGAGAATAATGTCACTAAAACGCAAAAACTAGATTGAAATGGTCAAAATCCAAACTTGGGCTCCTTTTAGTGCTAAAACGTGCAATTGAGCTTAAAACGAGTTATGGTGATGCATTTGGCAAACTTTTGGTGTTTGTTGACCAAAAGTACCACACTCTAGGGAATAATGTCACTAAAACACAAAAACTAGATTGAAATGGTCAAAATCCAAACTTGCGCTCCTTTTAGTGCTAAAACGTGCAATTGGGCTTAAAACGAGTTATGGTGATGCATTTGGCAAACTTTTGGTGTTTGTTGACCAAAAGTACCACACTCTAGAGAATAATGTCACTAAAACGCAAAAACTAGATTGAAATGGAGAAAATCCAAACTTGGGCTCCTTTTAGTGCTAAAACGTGCAATTGCGCTTAAAACGAGTTTTGTTCATGCATTTGGCAAACTTTTGGTGTTTGTTGACCAAAAGTACCACAGTCTAGAGAATAATGTGACTAAAACGCAAAAACTAGATTGAAATGGTCAAAATCCAAACTTGGGCTCCTTTTAGTGCTAAAACGTGCAATTTTGGGCTTAAAACGAGTTATGGTGATGCATTTCGCAAACTTTTGGTGTTTGTTGACCAAAAGTACCACACTCTAGAGAATAATGTCAGTAAAACGCAAAAACTAGATTGAAATGGTCAAAATCCAAACTTGGGCTCCTTTTAGTGCTAAAACGTGCAATTGGGCTTAAAACGAGTTATGGTGATGCATTTGGCAAACTTTTGGTGTTTGTTGACGAAAAGTACCACACTCTCGAGAATAATGTCACTAAAACGCAAAAACTTGATTGAAATGGTCAAAATCCAAGATTGGGCTCCTTTTAGTGCTAAAACGTGCAATTGGGCTTAAAACGAGTTGTGTTCATGCATTTGGCAAACTTTTGGTGTTTGTTGACCAAAAGTACCACACTCTAGAGAATAATGTCACAAAAACGCAAAAACTAGATTGAAATGGTCAAAATCCAAACTTGGGCTCCTTTTAGTGCTAAAAAACGTGCAATTGGGCTTAAAACGAGTTATGTTCATGCATTTGGCAAACTTTGGGTGTTTGTTGACCAAAAGTACCACACTCTAGTGAATAATATCACTAAAACGCAAAAACTAGATTGAAATGGTCAAAATCCAAACTTGGGCTCCTTTTAGTGCTAAAACGTGCAATTGGGCTTAAAACGAGTTATGGTGATGCATTTGGCAAACTTTTGGTGTTTGTTGACCAAAAGTACCACACTCTAGAGAATAATGTCACTAAAACGCAAAAACTAGATTGAAATGGTCAAAATCCAAACTTGGGCTCCTTTTAGTGCTAAAACGTGCAATTGGGCTTAAAACGAGTTATGTTCATGCATTTGGCAAACTTTTGGTGTTTGTTGACCAAAAGTACCACACTCTAGAGAATAATGTCACTAAAACGCAAAAACTAGATTGAAATGGTCAAAATCCAAACTTGGGCTCCTTTTAGTGCTAAAACGTGCAATTGGGCTTAAAACGAGTTATGGTGATGCATTTGGAAAACTTTTGGTGTTTGTTGACCAAAAGTACCACACTCTAGAGAATAATGTCACTAAAACGCAAAAACTAGATTGAAATGGTCAAAATCCAAACTTGGGCTCCTTTTAGTGCTAAAACGTGCAATTGAGCTTAAAACGAGTTATGGTGATGCATTTGGCAAACTTTTGGTGTTTGTTGACCAAAAGTACCACACTCTAGAGAATAATGTCACTAAAACGCAAAAACTAGATTGAAATGGTCAAAATCCAAACTTGCGCTCCTTTTAGTGCTAAAACGTGCAATTGGGCTTAAAACGAGTTATGGTGATGCATTTGGAAAACTTTTGGTGTTTGTTGACCAAAAGTACCACACTCTAGAGAATAATGTCACTAAAACGCAAAAACTAGATTGAAATGGAGAAAATCCAAACTTGGGCTCCTTTTAGTGCTAAAACGTGCAATTGCGCTTAAAACGAGTTTTGTTCATGCATTTGGCAAACTTTTGGTGTTTGTTGACCAAAAGTACCACACTCTAGAGAATAATGTCACTAAAACGCAAAAACTAGATTGAAATGGTCAAAATCCAAACTTGGGCTCCTTTTAGTGCTAAAACGTGCAATTGGGCTTAAAACGAGTTATGGTGATGCATTTCGCAAACTTTTGGTGTTTGTTGACCAAAAGTACCACACTCTAGAGAATAATGTCACTAAAACGCAAAAACTAGATTGAAATGGTCAAAATCCAAACTTGGGCTCCTTTTAGTGCTAAAACGTGCAATTGGGCTTAAAACGAGTTATGGTGATGCATTTGACAAACTTTTGGTGTTTGTTGACAAAAGTACCACACTCTCGAGAATAATGTCACTAAAACGCAAAAACTAGATTGAAATGGTCAAAATCCAAAATTGGGCTCCTTTTAGTGCTAAAACGTGCAATTGGGCTTAAAACGAGTTATGTTCATGCATTTGGCAAACTTTTGGTGTTTGTTGACCAAAAGTACCACACTCTAGAGAATAATGTCACTAAAACGCAAAAACTAGATTGAAATGGTCAAAATCCAAACTTGGGCTCCTTTTAGTGCTAAAACGTGCAATTGGGCTTAAAACGAGTTATGTTCATGCATTTGGCAAACTTTGGTGTTTGTTGACCAAAAGTACCACACTCTAGAGAATAATGTCACTAAAACGCAAAAACTAGATTGAAATGGTCAAAATCCAAACTTGGGCTCCTTTTAGTGCTAAAACGTGCAATTGGGCTTAAAACGAGTTATGGTGATGCATTTGGAAAACTTTTGGTGTTTGTTGACCAAAAGTACCACACTCTAGAGAATAATGTCACTAAAACGCAAAAACTAGATTGAAATGGTCAAAATCCAAACTTGGGCTCCTTTTAGTGCTAAAACGTGCAATTGGGCTTAAAACGAGTTATGTTCATGCATTTGGCAAACTTTTGGTGTTTGTTGACCAAAAGTACCACACTCTAGAGAATAATGTCACTAAAACGCAAAAAATAGATTGAAATGGTCAAAATCCAAACTTGGGCTCCTTTTAGTGCTAAAACGTGCAATTGGGCTTAAAACGAGTTATGTTCATGCATTTGGCAAACTTTTGGTGTTTGTTGACCAAAAGTACCACACTCTAGAGAATAATGTCACTAAAACGCAAAAACTAGATTGAAATGGTCAAAATCCAAACTTGGGCTCCTTTTAGTGCTAAAACGTGCAATTGGGCTTAAAACGAGTTATGTTCATGCATTTGGCAAACTTTTGTTGTTTGTTGACCAAAAGTACCACACTCTAGAGAATAATGTCACTAAAACGCAAAAACTAGATTGAAATGGTCAAAATCCAAACTTGGGCTCCTTTTAGTGCTAAAACGTGCAATTGGGCTTAAAACGAGTTATGTTCATGCATTTGGCAAACTTTTGGTGTTTGTTGACCAAAAGTACCACACTCTAGAGAATAATGTCACTAAAACGCAAAAACTAGATTGAAATGGTCAAAATCCAAACTTGGGCTCCTTTTAGTGCTAAAACGTGCAATTGGGCTTAAAACGAGTTATGGTGATGCATTTGGCAAACTTTTGGTGTTTGTTGACCAAAAGTACCACACTCTAGAGAATAATGTCACTAAAACGCAAAAACTAGATTGAAATGGTCAAAATCCAAACTTGGGCTCCTTTTAGTGCTAAAACGTGCAATTGGGCTTAAAACGAGTTATGGTGATGCATTTGGAAACTTTTGGTGTTTGTTGACCAAAAGTACCACACTCTAGAGAATAATGTCACTAAAACGCAAAAACTAGATTGAAATGGTCAAAATCCAAACTTGGGCTCCTTTTAGTGCTAAAACGTGCAATTGGGCTTAAAACGAGTTATGTTCATGCATTTGGCAAACTTTTGGTGTTTGTTGACCAAAAGTACCACACTCTAGAGAATAATGTCACTAAAACGCAAAAACTAGATTGAAATGGTCAAAATCCAAACTTGGGCTCCTTTTAGTGCTAAAACGTGCAATTGGGCTTAAAACGAGTTATGGTGATGCATTTGGAAAACTTTTGGTGTTTGTTGACCAAAAGTACCACACTCTAGAGAATAATGTCACTAAAACGCAAAAACTAGATTGAAATGGTCAAAATCCAAACTTGGGCTCCTTTTAGTGCTAAAACGTGCAATTGGGCTTAAAACGAGTTATGTTCATGCATTTGGCAAACTTTTGGTGTTTGTTGACCAAAAGTACCACACTCTAGAGAATAATGTCACTAAAACGCAAAAACTAGATTGAAATGGTCAAAATCCAAACTTGGGCTCCTTTTAGTGCTAAAACGTGCAATTGGGCTTAAAACGAGTTATGGTGATGCATTTGGCAAACTTTTGGTGTTTGTTGACCAAAAGTACCACACTCTAGAGAATAATGTCACTAAAACGCAAAAACTAGATTGAAATGGTCAAAATCCAAACTTGGGCTCCTTTTAGTGCTAAAACGTGCAATTGGGCTTAAAACGAGTTATGTTCATGCATTTGGCAAACTTTTGGTGTTTGTTGACCAAAAGTACCACACTCTAGAGAATAATGTCACTAAAACGCAAAAACTAGATTGAAATGGTCAAAATCCAAACTTGGGCTCCTTTTAGTGCTAAAACGTGCAATTGGGCTTAAAACGAGTTATGTTCATGCATTTGGCAAACTTTTGGTGTTTGTTGACCAAAAGTACCACACTCTAGAGAATAATGTCACTAAAACGCAAAAACTAGATTGAAATGGTCAAAATCCAAACTTGGGCTCCTTTTAGTGCTAAAACGTGCAATTGGGCTTAAAACGAGTTATGGTGATGCATTTGGAAAACTTTTGGTGTTTGTTGACCAAAAGTACCACACTCTAGAGAATAATGTCACTAAAACGCAAAAACTAGATTGAAATGGTCAAAATCCAAACTTGGGCTCCTTTTAGTGCTAAAACGTGCAATTGGGCTTAAAACGAGTTATGGTGATGCATTTGGCAAACTTTTGGTGTTTGTTGACCAAAAGTACCACACTCTAGAGAATAATGTCACTAAAACGCAAAAACTAGATTGAAATGGTCAAAATCCAAACTTGCGCTCCTTTTAGTGCTAAAACGTGCAATTGGGCTTAAAACGAGTTATGGTGATGCATTTGGCAAACTTTTGGTGTTTGTTGACCAAAAGTACCACACTCTAGAGAATAATGTCACTAAAACGCAAAAACTAGATTGAAATGGTCAAAATCCAAACTTGGGCTCCTTTTAGTGCTAAAACGTGCAATTGGGCTTAAAACGAGTTATGTTCATGCATTTGGCAAACTTTTGGTGTTTGTTGACCAAAAGTACCACACTCTAGAGAATAATGTCACTAAAACGCAAAAACTAGATTGAAATGGTCAAAATCCAAACTTGGGCTCCTTTTAGTGCTAAAACGTGCAATTGGGCTTAAAACGAGTTATGGTGATGCATTTGGCAAACTTTTGGTGTTTGTTGACCAAAAGTACCACACTCTAGAGAATAATGTCACTAAAACGCAAAAACTAGATTGAAATGGTCAAAATCCAAACTTGGGCTCCTTTTAGTGCTAAAACGTGCAATTGGGCTTAAAACGAGTTATGTTCATGCATTTGGCAAACTTTTGGTGTTTGTTGACCAAAAGTACCACACTCTAGAGAATAATGTCACTAAAACGCAAAAACTAGATTGAAATGGTCAAAATCCAAACTTGGGCTCCTTTTAGTGCTAAAACGTGCAATTGGGCTTAAAACGAGTTATGTTCATGCATTTGGCAAACTTTTGGTGTTTGTTGACCAAAAGTACCACACTCTAGAGAATAATGTCACTAAAACGCAAAAACTAGATTGAAATGGTCAAAATCCAAACTTGGGCTCCTTTTAGTGCTAAAACGTGCAATTGGGCTTAAAACGAGTTATGGTGATGCATTTGGCAAACTTTTGGTGTTTGTTGACCAAAAGTACCACACTCTAGAGAATAATGTCACTAAAACGCAAAAACTAGATTGAAATGGTCAAAATCCAAACTTGGGCTCCTTTTAGTGCTAAAACGTGCAATTGGGCTTAAAACGAGTTATGTTCATGCATTTGGCAAACTTTTGGTGTTTGTTGACCAAAAGTACCACACTCTAGAGAATAATGTCACTAAAACGCAAAAACTAGATTGAAATGGTCAAAATCCAAACTTGGGCTCCTTTTAGTGCTAAAACGTGCAATTGGGCTTAAAACGAGTTATGTTCATGCATTTGGCAAACTTTTGGTGTTTGTTGACCAAAAGTACCACACTCTAGAGAATAATGTCACTAAAACGCAAAAACTAGATTGAAATGGTCAAAATCCAAACTTGGGCTCCTTTTAGTGCTAAAACGTGCAATTGGGCTTAAAACGAGTTATGGTGATGCATTTGGCAAACTTTTGGTGTTTGTTGACCAAAAGTACCACACTCTAGAGAATAATGTCACTAAAACGCAAAAACTAGATTGAAATGGTCAAAATCCAAACTTGGGCTCCTTTTAGTGCTAAAACGTGCAATTGGGCTTAAAACGAGTTATGTTCATGCATTTGGCAAACTTTTGGTGTTTGTTGACCAAAAGTACCACACTCTAGAGAATAATGTCACTAAAACGCAAAAACTAGATTGAAATGGTCAAAATCCAAACTTGGGCTCCTTTTAGTGCTAAAACGTGCAATTGGGCTTAAAACGAGTTATGGTGATGCATTTGGCAAACTTTTGGTGTTTGTTGACCAAAAGTACCACACTCTAGAGAATAATGTCACTAAAACGCAAAAACTAGATTGAAATGGTCAAAATCCAAACTTGGGCTCCTTTTAGTGCTAAAACGTGCAATTGGGCTTAAAACGAGTTATGGTGATGCATTTGGCAAACTTTTGGTGTTTGTTGACCAAAAGTACCACACTCTAGAGAATAATGTCACTAAAACGCAAAAACTAGATTGAAATGGTCAAAATCCAAACTTGGCTCCTTTTAGTGCTAAAACGTGCAATTGGGCTTAAAACGAGTTATGGTGATGCATTTGGCAAACTTTTGGTGTTTGTTGACCAAAAGTACCACACTCTAGAGAATAATGTCACTAAAACGCAAAAACTAGATTGAAATGGTCAAAATCCAAACTTGGGCTCCTTTTAGTGCTAAAACGTGCAATTGGGCTTAAAACGAGTTATGTTCATGCATTTGGCAAACTTTTGGTGTTTGTTGACCAAAAGTACCACACTCTAGAGAATAATGTCACTAAAACGCAAAAACTAGATTGAAATGGTCAAAATCCAAACTTGGGCTCCTTTTAGTGCTAAAACGTGCAATTGGGCTTAAAACGAGTTATGGTGATGCATTTGGCAAACTTTTGGTGTTTGTTGACCAAAAGTACCACACTCTAGAGAATAATGTCACTAAAACGCAAAAACTAGATTGAAATGGTCAAAATCCAAACTTGGCTCCTTTTAGTGCTAAAACGTGCAATTGGGCTTAAAACGAGTTATGTTCATGCATTTGGCAAACTTTTGGTGTTTGTTGACCAAAAGTACCACACTCTAGAGAATAATGTCACTAAAACGCAAAAACTAGATTGAAATGGTCAAAATCCAAACTTGGGCTCCTTTTAGTGCTAAAACGTGCAATTGGGCTTAAAACGAGTTATGTTCATGCATTTGGCAAACTTTTGGTGTTTGTTGACCAAAAGTACCACACTCTAGAGAATAATGTCACTAAAACGCAAAAACTAGATTGAAATGGTCAAAATCCAAACTTGGGCTCCTTTTAGTGCTAAAACGTGCAATTGGGCTTAAAACGAGTTATGGTGATGCATTTGGCAAACTTTTGGTGTTTGTTGACCAAAAGTACCACACTCTAGAGAATAATGTCACTAAAACGCAAAAACTAGATTGAAATGGTCAAAATCCAAACTTGGGCTCCTTTTAGTGCTAAAACGTGCAATTGGGCTTAAAACGAGTTATGGTGATGCATTTGGCAAACTTTTGGTGTTTGTTGACCAAAAGTACCACACTCTAGAGAATAATGTCACTAAAACGCAAAAACTAGATTGAAATGGTCAAAATCCAAACTTGTGCTCCTTTTAGTGCTAAAACGTGCAATTGGGCTTAAAACGAGTTATGGTGATGCATTTGGCAAACTTTTGGTGTTTGTTGACCAAAAGTACCACACTCTAGAGAATAATGTCACTAAAACGCAAAAACTAGATTGAAATGGTCAAAATCCAAACTTGGGCTCCTTTTAGTGCTAAAACGTGCAATTGGGCTTAAAACGAGTTATGTTCATGCATTTGGCAAACTTTTGGTGTTTGTTGACCAAAAGTACCACACTCTAGAGAATAATGTCACTAAAACGCAAAAACTAGATTGAAATGGTCAAAATCCAAACTTGGGCTCCTTTTAGTGCTAAAACGTGCAATTGGGCTTAAAACGAGTTATGGTGATGCATTTGGCAAACTTTTGGTGTTTGTTGACCAAAAGTACCACACTCTAGAGAATAATGTCACTAAAACGCAAAAACTAGATTGAAATGGTCAAAATCCAAACTTGGGCTCCTTTTAGTGCTAAAACGTGCAATTGGGCTTAAAACGAGTTATGTTCATGCATTTGGCAAACTTTTGGTGTTTGTTGACCAAAAGTACCACACTCTAGAGAATAATGTCACTAAAACGCAAAAACTAGATTGAAATGGTCAAAATCCAAACTTGGGCTCCTTTTAGTGCTAAAACGTGCAATTGGGCTTAAAACGAGTTATGGTGATGCATTTGGCAAACTTTTGGTGTTTGTTGACCAAAAGTACCACACTCTAGAGAATAATGTCACTAAAACGCAAAAACTAGATTGAAATGGTCAAAATCCAAACTTGGGCTCCTTTTAGTGCTAAAACGTGCAATTGGGCTTAAAACGAGTTATGTTCATGCATTTGGCAAACTTTTGGTGTTTGTTGACCAAAAGTACCACACTCTAGAGAATAATGTCACTAAAACGCAAAAACTAGATTGAAATGGTCAAAATCCAAACTTGGGCTCCTTTTAGTGCTAAAACGTGCAATTGGGCTTAAAACGAGTTATGTTCATGCATTTGGCAAACTTTTGGTGTTTGTTGACCAAAAGTACCACACTCTAGAGAATAATGTCACTAAAACGCAAAAACTAGATTGAAATGGTCAAAATCCAAACTTGGGCTCCTTTTAGTGCTAAAACGTGCAATTGGGCTTAAAACGAGTTATGGTGATGCATTTGGCAAACTTTTGGTGTTTGTTGACCAAAAGTACCACACTCTAGAGAATAATGTCACTAAAACGCAAAAACTAGATTGAAATGGTCAAAATCCAAACTTGGGCTCCTTTTAGTGCTAAAACGTGCAATTGGGCTTAAAACGAGTTATGGTGATGCATTTGGCAAACTTTTGGTGTTTGTTGACCAAAAGTACCACACTCTAGAGAATAATGTCACTAAAACGCAAAAACTAGATTGAAATGGTCAAAATCCAAACTTGTGCTCCTTTTAGTGCTAAAACGTGCAATTGGGCTTAAAACGAGTTATGGTGATGCATTTGGCAAACTTTTGGTGTTTGTTGACCAAAAGTACCACACTCTAGAGAATAATGTCACTAAAACGCAAAAACTAGATTGAAATGGTCAAAATCCAAACTTGGGCTCCTTTTAGTGCTAAAACGTGCAATTGGGCTTAAAACGAGTTATGTTCATGCATTTGGCAAACTTTTGGTGTTTGTTGACCAAAAGTACCACACTCTAGAGAATAATGTCACTAAAACGCAAAAACTAGATTGAAATGGTCAAAATCCAAACTTGGGCTCCTTTTAGTGCTAAAACGTGCAATTGGGCTTAAAACGAGTTATGGTGATGCATTTGGCAAACTTTTGGTGTTTGTTGACCAAAAGTACCACACTCTAGAGAATAATGTCACTAAAACGCAAAAACTAGATTGAAATGGTCAAAATCCAAACTTGGGCTCCTTTTAGTGCTAAAACGTGCAATTGGGCTTAAAACGAGTTATGTTCATGCATTTGGCAAACTTTTGGTGTTTGTTGACCAAAAGTACCACACTCTAGAGAATAATGTCACTAAAACGCAAAAACTAGATTGAAATGGTCAAAATCCAAACTTGGGCTCCTTTTAGTGCTAAAACGTGCAATTGGGCTTAAAACGAGTTATGGTGATGCATTTGGCAAACTTTTGGTGTTTGTTGACCAAAAGTACCACACTCTAGAGAATAATGTC
Organism: Mimosa pudica; assembly: GCA_029929735.1. NCBI lineage: Eukaryota > Viridiplantae > Streptophyta > Magnoliopsida > Fabales > Fabaceae > Mimosa > Mimosa pudica. The sequence continues at coordinate 769,165 of JAKELP010000054.1, forward strand.
ACTAAAACGCAAAAACTAGATTGAAATGGTCAAAATCCAAACTTGGGCTCCTTTTAGTGCTAAAACGTGCAATTGGGCTTAAAACGAGTTATGGTGATGCATTTGGCAAACTTTTGGTGTTTGTTGACCAAAAGTACCACACTCTAGAGAATAATGTCACTAAAACGCAAAAACTAGATTGAAATGGTCAAAATCCAAACTTGTGCTCCTTTTAGTGCTAAAACGTGCAATTGGGCTTAAAACGAGTTATGGTGATGCATTTGGCAAACTTTTGGTGTTTGTTGACCAAAAGTACCACACTCTAGAGAATAATGTCACTAAAACGCAAAAACTAGATTGAAATGGTCAAAATCCAAACTTGGGCTCCTTTTAGTGCTAAAACGTGCAATTGGGCTTAAAACGAGTTATGTTCATGCATTTGGCAAACTTTTGGTGTTTGTTGACCAAAAGTACCACACTCTAGAGAATAATGTCACTAAAACGCAAAAACTAGATTGAAATGGTCAAAATCCAAACTTGGGCTCCTTTTAGTGCTAAAACGTGCAATTGGGCTTAAAACGAGTTATGGTGATGCATTTGGCAAACTTTTGGTGTTTGTTGACCAAAAGTACCACACTCTAGAGAATAATGTCACTAAAACGCAAAAACTAGATTGAAATGGTCAAAATCCAAACTTGGGCTCCTTTTAGTGCTAAAACGTGCAATTGGGCTTAAAACGAGTTATGGTGATGCATTTGGCAAACTTTTGGTGTTTGTTGACCAAAAGTACCACACTCTAGAGAATAATGTCACTAAAACGCAAAAACTAGATTGAAATGGTCAAAATCCAAACTTGGCTCCTTTTAGTGCTAAAACGTGCAATTGGGCTTAAAACGAGTTATGGTGATGCATTTGGCAAACTTTTGGTGTTTGTTGACCAAAAGTACCACACTCTAGAGAATAATGTCACTAAAACGCAAAAACTAGATTGAAATGGTCAAAATCCAAACTTGGGCTCCTTTTAGTGCTAAAACGTGCAATTGGGCTTAAAACGAGTTATGTTCATGCATTTGGCAAACTTTTGGTGTTTGTTGACCAAAAGTACCACACTCTAGAGAATAATGTCACTAAAACGCAAAAACTAGATTGAAATGGTCAAAATCCAAACTTGGGCTCCTTTTAGTGCTAAAACGTGCAATTGGGCTTAAAACGAGTTATGGTGATGCATTTGGCAAACTTTTGGTGTTTGTTGACCAAAAGTACCACACTCTAGAGAATAATGTCACTAAAACGCAAAAACTAGATTGAAATGGTCAAAATCCAAACTTGGGCTCCTTTTAGTGCTAAAACGTGCAATTGGGCTTAAAACGAGTTATGGTGATGCATTTGGCAAACTTTTGGTGTTTGTTGACCAAAAGTACCACACTCTAGAGAATAATGTCACTAAAACGCAAAAACTAGATTGAAATGGTCAAAATCCAAACTTGGGCTCCTTTTAGTGCTAAAACGTGCAATTGGGCTTAAAACGAGTTATGGTGATGCATTTGGCAAACTTTTGGTGTTTGTTGACCAAAAGTACCACACTCTAGAGAATAATGTCACTAAAACGCAAAAACTAGATTGAAATGGTCAAAATCCAAACTTGGGCTCCTTTTAGTGCTAAAACGTGCAATTGGGCTTAAAACGAGTTATGGTGATGCATTTGGCAAACTTTTGGTGTTTGTTGACCAAAAGTACCACACTCTAGAGAATAATGTCACTAAAACGCAAAAACTAGATTGAAATGGTCAAAATCCAAACTTGGGCTCCTTTTAGTGCTAAAACGTGCAATTGGGCTTAAAACGAGTTATGTTCATGCATTTGGCAAACTTTTGGTGTTTGTTGACCAAAAGTACCACACTCTAGAGAATAATGTCACTAAAACGCAAAAACTAGATTGAAATGGTCAAAATCCAAACTTGGGCTCCTTTTAGTGCTAAAACGTGCAATTGGGCTTAAAACGAGTTATGGTGATGCATTTGGCAAACTTTTGGTGTTTGTTGACCAAAAGTACCACACTCTAGAGAATAATGTCACTAAAACGCAAAAACTAGATTGAAATGGTCAAAATCCAAACTTGTGCTCCTTTTAGTGCTAAAACGTGCAATTGGGCTTAAAACGAGTTATGGTGATGCATTTGGCAAACTTTTGGTGTTTGTTGACCAAAAGTACCACACTCTAGAGAATAATGTCACTAAAACGCAAAAACTAGATTGAAATGGTCAAAATCCAAACTTGGGCTCCTTTTAGTGCTAAAACGTGCAATTGGGCTTAAAACGAGTTATGTTCATGCATTTGGCAAACTTTTGGTGTTTGTTGACCAAAAGTACCACACTCTAGAGAATAATGTCACTAAAACGCAAAAACTAGATTGAAATGGTCAAAATCCAAACTTGGGCTCCTTTTAGTGCTAAAACGTGCAATTGGGCTTAAAACGAGTTATGGTGATGCATTTGGCAAACTTTTGGTGTTTGTTGACCAAAAGTACCACACTCTAGAGAATAATGTCACTAAAACGCAAAAACTAGATTGAAATGGTCAAAATCCAAACTTGGGCTCCTTTTAGTGCTAAAACGTGCAATTGGGCTTAAAACGAGTTATGGTGATGCATTTGGCAAACTTTTGGTGTTTGTTGACCAAAAGTACCACACTCTAGAGAATAATGTCACTAAAACGCAAAAACTAGATTGAAATGGTCAAAATCCAAACTTGGGCTCCTTTTAGTGCTAAAACGTGCAATTGGGCTTAAAACGAGTTATGTTCATGCATTTGGCAAACTTTTGGTGTTTGTTGACCAAAAGTACCACACTCTAGAGAATAATGTCACTAAAACGCAAAAACTAGATTGAAATGGTCAAAATCCAAACTTGGGCTCCTTTTAGTGCTAAAACGTGCAATTGGGCTTAAAACGAGTTATGGTGATGCATTTGGCAAACTTTTGGTGTTTGTTGACCAAAAGTACCACACTCTAGAGAATAATGTCACTAAAACGCAAAAACTAGATTGAAATGGTCAAAATCCAAACTTGGGCTCCTTTTAGTGCTAAAACGTGCAATTGGGCTTAAAACGAGTTATGGTGATGCATTTGGCAAACTTTTGGTGTTTGTTGACCAAAAGTACCACACTCTAGAGAATAATGTCACTAAAACGCAAAAACTAGATTGAAATGGTCAAAATCCAAACTTGGGCTCCTTTTAGTGCTAAAACGTGCAATTGGGCTTAAAACGAGTTATGGTGATGCATTTGGCAAACTTTTGGTGTTTGTTGACCAAAAGTACCACACTCTAGAGAATAATGTCACTAAAACGCAAAAACTAGATTGAAATGGTCAAAATCCAAACTTGGGCTCCTTTTAGTGCTAAAACGTGCAATTGGGCTTAAAACGAGTTATGGTGATGCATTTGGCAAACTTTTGGTGTTTGTTGACCAAAAGTACCACACTCTAGAGAATAATGTCACTAAAACGCAAAAACTAGATTGAAATGGTCAAAATCCAAACTTGGGCTCCTTTTAGTGCTAAAACGTGCAATTGGGCTTAAAACGAGTTATGTTCATGCATTTGGCAAACTTTTGGTGTTTGTTGACCAAAAGTACCACACTCTAGAGAATAATGTCACTAAAACGCAAAAACTAGATTGAAATGGTCAAAATCCAAACTTGGGCTCCTTTTAGTGCTAAAACGTGCAATTGGGCTTAAAACGAGTTATGGTGATGCATTTGGCAAACTTTTGGTGTTTGTTGACCAAAAGTACCACACTCTAGAGAATAATGTCACTAAAACGCAAAAACTAGATTGAAATGGTCAAAATCCAAACTTGGGCTCCTTTTAGTGCTAAAACGTGCAATTGGGCTTAAAACGAGTTATGTGATGCATTTGGCAAACTTTTGGTGTTTGTTGACCAAAAGTACCACACTCTAGAGAATAATGTCACTAAAACGCAAAAACTAGATTGAAATGGTCAAAATCCAAACTTGGGCTCCTTTTAGTGCTAAAACGTGCAATTGGGCTTAAAACGAGTTATGTTCATGCATTTGGCAAACTTTTGGTGTTTGTTGACCAAAAGTACCACACTCTAGAGAATAATGTCACTAAAACGCAAAAACTAGATTGAAATGGTCAAAATCCAAACTTGGGCTCCTTTTAGTGCTAAAACGTGCAATTGGGCTTAAAACGAGTTATGGTGATGCATTTGGCAAACTTTTGGTGTTTGTTGACCAAAAGTACCACACTCTAGAGAATAATGTCACTAAAACGCAAAAACTAGATTGAAATGGTCAAAATCCAAACTTGGGCTCCTTTTAGTGCTAAAACGTGCAATTGGGCTTAAAACGAGTTATGGTGATGCATTTGGCAAACTTTTGGTGTTTGTTGACCAAAAGTACCACACTCTAGAGAATAATGTCACTAAAACGCAAAAACTAGATTGAAATGGTCAAAATCCAAACTTGGGCTCCTTTTAGTGCTAAAACGTGCAATTGGGCTTAAAACGAGTTATGTTCATGCATTTGGCAAACTTTTGGTGTTTGTTGACCAAAAGTACCACACTCTAGAGAATAATGTCACTAAAACGCAAAAACTAGATTGAAATGGTCAAAATCCAAACTTGGGCTCCTTTTAGTGCTAAAACGTGCAATTGGGCTTAAAACGAGTTATGGTGATGCATTTGGCAAACTTTTGGTGTTTGTTGACCAAAAGTACCACACTCTAGAGAATAATGTCACTAAAACGCAAAAACTAGATTGAAATGGTCAAAATCCAAACTTGGGCTCCTTTTAGTGCTAAAACGTGCAATTGGGCTTAAAACGAGTTATGGTGATGCATTTGGCAAACTTTTGGTGTTTGTTGACCAAAAGTACCACACTCTAGAGAATAATGTCACTAAAACGCAAAAACTAGATTGAAATGGTCAAAATCCAAACTTGGGCTCCTTTTAGTGCTAAAACGTGCAATTGGGCTTAAAACGAGTTATGTTCATGCATTTGGCAAACTTTTGGTGTTTGTTGACCAAAAGTACCACACTCTAGAGAATAATGTCACTAAAACGCAAAAACTAGATTGAAATGGTCAAAATCCAAACTTGTGCTCCTTTTAGTGCTAAAACGTGCAATTGGGCTTAAAACGAGTTATGTTCATGCATTTGGCAAACTTTTGGTGTTTGTTGACCAAAAGTACCACACTCTAGAGAATAATGTCACTAAAACGCAAAAACTAGATTGAAATGGTCAAAATCCAAACTTGGGCTCCTTTTAGTGCTAAAACGTGCAATTGGGCTTAAAACGAGTTATGGTGATGCATTTGGCAAACTTTTGGTGTTTGTTGACCAAAAGTACCACACTCTAGAGAATAATGTCACTAAAACGCAAAAACTAGATTGAAATGGTCAAAATCCAAACTTGGGCTCCTTTTAGTGCTAAAACGTGCAATTGGGCTTAAAACGAGTTATGGTGATGCATTTGGCAAACTTTTGGTGTTTGTTGACCAAAAGTACCACACTCTAGAGAATAATGTCACTAAAACGCAAAAACTAGATTGAAATGGTCAAAATCCAAACTTGGGCTCCTTTTAGTGCTAAAACGTGCAATTGGGCTTAAAACGAGTTATGGTGATGCATTTGGCAAACTTTTGGTGTTTGTTGACCAAAAGTACCACACTCTAGAGAATAATGTCACTAAAACGCAAAAACTAGATTGAAATGGTCAAAATCCAAACTTGGGCTCCTTTTAGTGCTAAAACGTGCAATTGGGCTTAAAACGAGTTATGTTCATGCATTTGGCAAACTTTTGGTGTTTGTTGACCAAAAGTACCACACTCTAGAGAATAATGTCACTAAAACGCAAAAACTAGATTGAAATGGTCAAAATCCAAACTTGGGCTCCTTTTAGTGCTAAAACGTGCAATTGGGCTTAAAACGAGTTATGGTGATGCATTTGGCAAACTTTTGGTGTTTGTTGACCAAAAGTACCACACTCTAGAGAATAATGTCACTAAAACGCAAAAACTAGATTGAAATGGTCAAAATCCAAACTTGTGCTCCTTTTAGTGCTAAAACGTGCAATTGGGCTTAAAACGAGTTATGGTGATGCATTTGGCAAACTTTTGGTGTTTGTTGACCAAAAGTACCACACTCTAGAGAATAATGTCACTAAAACGCAAAAACTAGATTGAAATGGTCAAAATCCAAACTTGGGCTCCTTTTAGTGCTAAAACGTGCAATTGGGCTTAAAACGAGTTATGTTCATGCATTTGGCAAACTTTTGGTGTTTGTTGACCAAAAGTACCACACTCTAGAGAATAATGTCACTAAAACGCAAAAACTAGATTGAAATGGTCAAAATCCAAACTTGGCTCCTTTTAGTGCTAAAACGTGCAATTGGGCTTAAAACGAGTTATGGTGATGCATTTGGCAAACTTTTGGTGTTTGTTGACCAAAAGTACCACACTCTAGAGAATAATGTCACTAAAACGCAAAAACTAGATTGAAATGGTCAAAATCCAAACTTGGGCTCCTTTTAGTGCTAAAACGTGCAATTGGGCTTAAAACGAGTTATGTTGATGCATTTGGCAAACTTTTGGTGTTTGTTGACCAAAAGTACCACACTCTAGAGAATAATGTCACTAAAACGCAAAAACTAGATTGAAATGGTCAAAATCCAAACTTGGGCTCCTTTTAGTGCTAAAACGTGCAATTGGGCTTAAAACGAGTTATGTTCATGCATTTGGCAAACTTTTGGTGTTTGTTGACCAAAAGTACCACACTCTAGAGAATAATGTCACTAAAACGCAAAAACTAGATTGAAATGGTCAAAATCCAAACTTGGGCTCCTTTTAGTGCTAAAACGTGCAATTGGGCTTAAAACGAGTTATGGTGATGCATTTGGCAAACTTTTGGTGTTTGTTGACCAAAAGTACCACACTCTAGAGAATAATGTCACTAAAACGCAAAAACTAGATTGAAATGGTCAAAATCCAAACTTGGCTCCTTTTAGTGCTAAAACGTGCAATTGGGCTTAAAACGAGTTATGTGATGCATTTGGCAAACTTTTGGTGTTTGTTGACCAAAAGTACCACACTCTAGAGAATAATGTCACTAAAACGCAAAAACTAGATTGAAATGGTCAAAATCCAAACTTGGGCTCCTTTTAGTGCTAAAACGTGCAATTGGGCTTAAAACGAGTTATGTTGATGCATTTGGCAAACTTTTGGTGTTTGTTGACCAAAAGTACCACACTCTAGAGAATAATGTCACTAAAACGCAAAAACTAGATTGAAATGGTCAAAATCCAAACTTGTGCTCCTTTTAGTGCTAAAACGTGCAATTGGGCTTAAAACGAGTTATGTTCATGCATTTGGCAAACTTTTGGTGTTTGTTGACCAAAAGTACCACACTCTAGAGAATAATGTCACTAAAACGCAAAAACTAGATTGAAATGGTCAAAATCCAAACTTGGGCTCCTTTTAGTGCTAAAACGTGCAATTGGGCTTAAAACGAGTTATGTTCATGCATTTGGCAAACTTTTGGTGTTTGTTGACCAAAAGTACCACACTCTAGAGAATAATGTCACTAAAACGCAAAAACTAGATTGAAATGGTCAAAATCCAAACTTGGGCTCCTTTTAGTGCTAAAACGTGCAATTGGGCTTAAAACGAGTTATGTTGATGCATTTGGCAAACTTTTGGTGTTTGTTGACCAAAAGTACCACACTCTAGAGAATAATGTCACTAAAACGCAAAAACTAGATTGAAATGGTCAAAATCCAAACTTGGGCTCCTTTTAGTGCTAAAACGTGCAATTGGGCTTAAAACGAGTTATGGTGATGCATTTGGCAAACTTTTGGTGTTTGTTGACCAAAAGTACCACACTCTAGAGAATAATGTCACTAAAACGCAAAAACTAGATTGAAATGGTCAAAATCCAAACTTGGGCTCCTTTTAGTGCTAAAACGTGCAATTGGGCTTAAAACGAGTTATGTTGATGCATTTGGCAAACTTTTGGTGTTTGTTGACCAAAAGTACCACACTCTAGAGAATAATGTCACTAAAACGCAAAAACTAGATTGAAATGGTCAAAATCCAAACTTGGGCTCCTTTTAGTGCTAAAACGTGCAATTGGGCTTAAAACGAGTTATGTTCATGCATTTGGCAAACTTTTGGTGTTTGTTGACCAAAAGTACCACACTCTAGAGAATAATGTCACTAAAACGCAAAAACTAGATTGAAATGGTCAAAATCCAAACTTGGCTCCTTTTAGTGCTAAAACGTGCAATTGGGCTTAAAACGAGTTATGTTGATGCATTTGGCAAACTTTTGGTGTTTGTTGACCAAAAGTACCACACTCTAGAGAATAATGTCACTAAAACGCAAAAACTAGATTGAAATGGTCAAAATCCAAACTTGGGCTCCTTTTAGTGCTAAAACGTGCAATTGGGCTTAAAACGAGTTATGTTCATGCATTTGGCAAACTTTTGGTGTTTGTTGACCAAAAGTACCACACTCTAGAGAATAATGTCACTAAAACGCAAAAACTAGATTGAAATGGTCAAAATCCAAACTTGGGCTCCTTTTAGTGCTAAAACGTGCAATTGGGCTTAAAACGAGTTATGGTCATGCATTTGGCAAACTTTTGGTGTTTGTTGACCAAAAGTACCACACTCTAGAGAATAATGTCACTAAAACGCAAAAACTAGATTGAAATGGTCAAAATCCAAACTTGGGCTCCTTTTAGTGCTAAAACGTGCAATTGGGCTTAAAACGAGTTTGTTCATGCATTTGGCAAACTTTTGGTGTTTGTTGACCAAAAGTACCACACTCTAGAGAATAATGTCACTAAAACGCAAAAACTAGATTGAAATGGTCAAAATCCAAACTTGGGCTCCTTTTAGTGCTAAAACGTGCAATTGGGCTTAAAACGAGTTATGTTCATGCATTTGGCAAACTTTTGGTGTTTGTTGACCAAAAGTACCACACTCTAGAGAATAATGTCACTAAAACGCAAAAACTAGATTGAAATGGTCAAAATCCAAACTTGGGCTCCTTTTAGTGCTAAAACGTGCAATTGGGCTTAAAACGAGTTATGTCATGCATTTGGCAAACTTTTGGTGTTTGTTGACCAAAAGTACCACACTCTAGAGAATAATGTCACTAAAACGCAAAAACTAGATTGAAATGGTCAAAATCCAAACTTGGGCTCCTTTTAGTGCTAAAACGTGCAATTGGGCTTAAAACGAGTTATGGTGATGCATTTGGCAAACTTTTGGTGTTTGTTGACCAAAAGTACCACACTCTAGAGAATAATGTCACTAAAACGCAAAAACTAGATTGAAATGGTCAAAATCCAAACTTGGGCTCCTTTTAGTGCTAAAACGTGCAATTGGGCTTAAAACGAGTTATGTTCATGCATTTGGCAAACTTTTGGTGTTTGTTGACCAAAAGTACCACACTCTAGAGAATAATGTCACTAAAACGCAAAAACTAGATTGAAATGGTCAAAATCCAAACTTGGGCTCCTTTTAGTGCTAAAACGTGCAATTGGGCTTAAAACGAGTTATGGTCATGCATTTGGCAAACTTTTGGTGTTTGTTGACCAAAAGTACCACACTCTAGAGAATAATGTCACTAAAACGCAAAAACTAGATTGAAATGGTCAAAATCCAAACTTGGGCTCCTTTTAGTGCTAAAACGTGCAATTGGGCTTAAAACGAGTTATGGTGATGCATTTGGCAAACTTTTGGTGTTTGTTGACCAAAAGTACCACACTCTAGAGAATAATGTCACTAAAACGCAAAAACTAGATTGAAATGGTCAAAATCCAAACTTGTGCTCCTTTTAGTGCTAAAACGTGCAATTGGGCTTAAAACGAGTTATGTTCATGCATTTGGCAAACTTTTGGTGTTTGTTGACCAAAAGTACCACACTCTAGAGAATAATGTCACTAAAACGCAAAAACTAGATTGAAATGGTCAAAATCCAAACTTGGGCTCCTTTTAGTGCTAAAACGTGCAATTGGGCTTAAAACGAGTTATGTTCATGCATTTGGCAAACTTTTGGTGTTTGTTGACCAAAAGTACCACACTCTAGAGAATAATGTCACTAAAACGCAAAAACTAGATTGAAATGGTCAAAATCCAAACTTGGGCTCCTTTTAGTGCTAAAACGTGCAATTGGGCTTAAAACGAGTTATGGTGATGCATTTGGCAAACTTTTGGTGTTTGTTGACCAAAAGTACCACACTCTAGAGAATAATGTCACTAAAACGCAAAAACTAGATTGAAATGGTCAAAATCCAAACTTGGGCTCCTTTTAGTGCTAAAACGTGCAATTGGGCTTAAAACGAGTTATGGTGATGCATTTGGCAAACTTTTGGTGTTTGTTGACCAAAAGTACCACACTCTAGAGAATAATGTCACTAAAACGCAAAAACTAGATTGAAATGGTCAAAATCCAAACTTGGGCTCCTTTTAGTGCTAAAACGTGCAATTGGGCTTAAAACGAGTTATGTTCATGCATTTGGCAAACTTTTGGTGTTTGTTGACCAAAAGTACCACACTCTAGAGAATAATGTCACTAAAACGCAAAAACTAGATTGAAATGGTCAAAATCCAAACTTGGGCTCCTTTTAGTGCTAAAACGTGCAATTGGGCTTAAAACGAGTTATGTTCATGCATTTGGCAAACTTTTGGTGTTTGTTGACCAAAAGTACCACACTCTAGAGAATAATGTCACTAAAACGCAAAAACTAGATTGAAATGGTCAAAATCCAAACTTGGGCTCCTTTTAGTGCTAAAACGTGCAATTGGGCTTAAAACGAGTTATGGTGATGCATTTGGCAAACTTTTGGTGTTTGTTGACCAAAAGTACCACACTCTAGAGAATAATGTCACTAAAACGCAAAAACTAGATTGAAATGGTCAAAATCCAAACTTGGGCTCCTTTTAGTGCTAAAACGTGCAATTGGGCTTAAAACGAGTTATGGTGATGCATTTGGCAAACTTTTGGTGTTTGTTGACCAAAAGTACCACACTCTAGAGAATAATGTCACTAAAACGCAAAAACTAGATTGAAATGGTCAAAATCCAAACTTGGGCTCCTTTTAGTGCTAAAACGTGCAATTGGGCTTAAAACGAGTTATGTTGATGCATTTGGCAAACTTTTGGTGTTTGTTGACCAAAAGTACCACACTCTAGAGAATAATGTCACTAAAACGCAAAAACTAGATTGAAATGGTCAAAATCCAAACTTGTGCTCCTTTTAGTGCTAAAACGTGCAATTGGGCTTAAAACGAGTTATGGTGATGCATTTGGCAAACTTTTGGTGTTTGTTGACCAAAAGTACCACACTCTAGAGAATAATGTCACTAAAACGCAAAAACTAGATTGAAATGGTCAAAATCCAAACTTGGGCTCCTTTTAGTGCTAAAACGTGCAATTGGGCTTAAAACGAGTTATGTTCATGCATTTGGCAAACTTTTGGTGTTTGTTGACCAAAAGTACCACACTCTAGAGAATAATGTCACTAAAACGCAAAAACTAGATTGAAATGGTCAAAATCCAAACTTGGCTCCTTTTAGTGCTAAAACGTGCAATTGGCTTAAAACGAGTTATGGTGATGCATTTGGCAAACTTTTGGTGTTTGTTGACCAAAAGTACCACACTCTAGAGAATAATGTCACTAAAACGCAAAAACTAGATTGAAATGGTCAAAATCCAAACTTGGCTCCTTTTAGTGCTAAAACGTGCAATTGGGCTTAAAACGAGTTATGGTGATGCATTTGGCAAACTTTTGGTGTTTGTTGACCAAAAGTACCACACTCTAGAGAATAATGTCACTAAAACGCAAAAACTAGATTGAAATGGTCAAAATCCAAACTTGGGCTCCTTTTAGTGCTAAAACGTGCAATTGGGCTTAAAACGAGTTATGGTGATGCATTTGGCAAACTTTTGGTGTTTGTTGACCAAAAGTACCACACTCTAGAGAATAATGTCACTAAAACGCAAAAACTAGATTGAAATGGTCAAAATCCAAACTTGTGCTCCTTTTAGTGCTAAAACGTGCAATTGGGCTTAAAACGAGTTATGTTCATGCATTTGGCAAACTTTTGGTGTTTGTTGACCAAAAGTACCACACTCTAGAGAATAATGTCACTAAAACGCAAAAACTAGATTGAAATGGTCAAAATCCAAACTTGGGCTCCTTTTAGTGCTAAAACGTGCAATTGGGCTTAAAACGAGTTATGTTCATGCATTTGGCAAACTTTTGGTGTTTGTTGACCAAAAGTACCACACTCTAGAGAATAATGTCACTAAAACGCAAAAACTAGATTGAAATGGTCAAAATCCAAACTTGGGCTCCTTTTAGTGCTAAAACGTGCAATTGGGCTTAAAACGAGTTATGGTGATGCATTTGGCAAACTTTTGGTGTTTGTTGACCAAAAGTACCACACTCTAGAGAATAATGTCACTAAAACGCAAAAACTAGATTGAAATGGTCAAAATCCAAACTTGGGCTCCTTTTAGTGCTAAAACGTGCAATTGGGCTTAAAACGAGTTATGGTCATGCATTTGGCAAACTTTTGGTGTTTGTTGACCAAAAGTACCACACTCTAGAGAATAATGTCACTAAAACGCAAAAACTAGATTGAAATGGTCAAAATCCAAACTTGGGCTCCTTTTAGTGCTAAAACGTGCAATTGGGCTTAAAACGAGTTATGGTGATGCATTTGGCAAACTTTTGGTGTTTGTTGACCAAAAGTACCACACTCTAGAGAATAATGTCACTAAAACGCAAAAACTAGATTGAAATGGTCAAAATCCAAACTTGGGCTCCTTTTAGTGCTAAAACGTGCAATTGGGCTTAAAACGAGTTATGTTCATGCATTTGGCAAACTTTTGGTGTTTGTTGACCAAAAGTACCACACTCTAGAGAATAATGTCACTAAAACGCAAAAACTAGATTGAAATGGTCAAAATCCAAACTTGGGCTCCTTTTAGTGCTAAAACGTGCAATTGGGCTTAAAACGAGTTATGTTCATGCATTTGGCAAACTTTTGGTGTTTGTTGACCAAAAGTACCACACTCTAGAGAATAATGTCACTAAAACGCAAAAACTAGATTGAAATGGTCAAAATCCAAACTTGGGCTCCTTTTAGTGCTAAAACGTGCAATTGGGCTTAAAACGAGTTATGGTGATGCATTTGGCAAACTTTTGGTGTTTGTTGACCAAAAGTACCACACTCTAGAGAATAATGTCACTAAAACGCAAAAACTAGATTGAAATGGTCAAAATCCAAACTTGGGCTCCTTTTAGTGCTAAAACGTGCAATTGGGCTTAAAACGAGTTATGTTGATGCATTTGGCAAACTTTTGGTGTTTGTTGACCAAAAGTACCACACTCTAGAGAATAATGTCACTAAAACGCAAAAACTAGATTGAAATGGTCAAAATCCAAACTTGGGCTCCTTTTAGTGCTAAAACGTGCAATTGGGCTTAAAACGAGTTATGTTCATGCATTTGGCAAACTTTTGGTGTTTGTTGACCAAAAGTACCACACTCTAGAGAATAATGTCACTAAAACGCAAAAACTAGATTGAAATGGTCAAAATCCAAACTTGGGCTCCTTTTAGTGCTAAAACGTGCAATTGGGCTTAAAACGAGTTATGGTGATGCATTTGGCAAACTTTTGGTGTTTGTTGACCAAAAGTACCACACTCTAGAGAATAATGTCACTAAAACGCAAAAACTAGATTGAAATGGTCAAAATCCAAACTTGGGCTCCTTTTAGTGCTAAAACGTGCAATTGGGCTTAAAACGAGTTATGGTGATGCATTTGGCAAACTTTTGGTGTTTGTTGACCAAAAGTACCACACTCTAGAGAATAATGTCACTAAAACGCAAAAACTAGATTGAAATGGTCAAAATCCAAACTTGGGCTCCTTTTAGTGCTAAAACGTGCAATTGGGCTTAAAACGAGTTATGTTCATGCATTTGGCAAACTTTGGTGTTTGTTGACCAAAAGTACCACACTCTAGAGAATAATGTCACTAAAACGCAAAAACTAGATTGAAATGGTCAAAATCCAAACTTGGGCTCCTTTTAGTGCTAAAACGTGCAATTGGGCTTAAAACGAGTTATGTTCATGCATTTGGCAAACTTTTGGTGTTTGTTGACCAAAAGTACCACACTCTAGAGAATAATGTCACTAAAACGCAAAAACTAGATTGAAATGGTCAAAATCCAAACTTGGGCTCCTTTTAGTGCTAAAACGTGCAATTGGGCTTAAAACGAGTTATGGTGATGCATTTGGCAAACTTTTGGTGTTTGTTGACCAAAAGTACCACACTCTAGAGAATAATGTCACTAAAACGCAAAAACTAGATTGAAATGGTCAAAATCCAAACTTGGGCTCCTTTTAGTGCTAAAACGTGCAATTGGGCTTAAAACGAGTTATGGTCATGCATTTGGCAAACTTTTGGTGTTTGTTGACCAAAAGTACCACACTCTAGAGAATAATGTCACTAAAACGCAAAAACTAGATTGAAATGGTCAAAATCCAAACTTGGGCTCCTTTTAGTGCTAAAACGTGCAATTGGGCTTAAAACGAGTTATGGTCATGCATTTGGCAAACTTTTGGTGTTTGTTGACCAAAAGTACCACACTCTAGAGAATAATGTCACTAAAACGCAAAAACTAGATTGAAATGGTCAAAATCCAAACTTGGGCTCCTTTTAGTGCTAAAACGTGCAATTGGGCTTAAAACGAGTTATGTGATGCATTTGGCAAACTTTTGGTGTTTGTTGACCAAAAGTACCACACTCTAGAGAATAATGTCACTAAAACGCAAAAACTAGATTGAAATGGTCAAAATCCAAACTTGGGCTCCTTTTAGTGCTAAAACGTGCAATTGGGCTTAAAACGAGTTATGTTCATGCATTTGGCAAACTTTTGGTGTTTGTTGACCAAAAGTACCACACTCTAGAGAATAATGTCACTAAAACGCAAAAACTAGATTGAAATGGTCAAAATCCAAACTTGGGCTCCTTTTAGTGCTAAAACGTGCAATTGGGCTTAAAACGAGTTATGGTGATGCATTTGGCAAACTTTTGGTGTTTGTTGACCAAAAGTACCACACTCTAGAGAATAATGTCACTAAAACGCAAAAAACTAGATTGAAATGGTCAAAATCCAAACTTGGGCTCCTTTTAGTGCTAAAACGTGCAATTGGGCTTAAAACGAGTTATGGTGATGCATTTGGCAAACTTTTGGTGTTTGTTGACCAAAAGTACCACACTCTAGAGAATAATGTCACTAAAACGCAAAAAACTAGATTGAAATGGTCAAAATCCAAACTTGGGCTCCTTTTAGTGCTAAAACGTGCAATTGGGCTTAAAACGAGTTATGTTCATGCATTTGGCAAACTTTTGGTGTTTGTTGACCAAAAGTACCACACTCTAGAGAATAATGTCACTAAAACGCAAAAACTAGATTGAAATGGTCAAAATCCAAACTTGGGCTCCTTTTAGTGCTAAAACGTGCAATTGGGCTTAAAACGAGTTATGGTGATGCATTTGGCAAACTTTTGGTGTTTGTTGACCAAAAGTACCACACTCTAGAGAATAATGTCACTAAAACGCAAAAACTAGATTGAAATGGTCAAAATCCAAACTTGGGCTCCTTTTAGTGCTAAAACGTGCAATTGGGCTTAAAACGAGTTATGGTGATGCATTTGGCAAACTTTTGGTGTTTGTTGACCAAAAGTACCACACTCTAGAGAATAATGTCACTAAAACGCAAAAACTAGATTGAAATGGTCAAAATCCAAACTTGGGCTCCTTTTAGTGCTAAAACGTGCAATTGGGCTTAAAACGAGTTATGTTCATGCATTTGGCAAACTTTTGGTGTTTGTTGACCAAAAGTACCACACTCTAGAGAATAATGTCACTAAAACGCAAAAACTAGATTGAAATGGTCAAAATCCAAACTTGGGCTCCTTTTAGTGCTAAAACGTGCAATTGGGCTTAAAACGAGTTATGTCATGCATTTGGCAAACTTTTGGTGTTTGTTGACCAAAAGTACCACACTCTAGAGAATAATGTCACTAAAACGCAAAAACTAGATTGAAATGGTCAAAATCCAAACTTGGCTCCTTTTAGTGCTAAAACGTGCAATTGGGCTTAAAACGAGTTATGGTGATGCATTTGGCAAACTTTTGGTGTTTGTTGACCAAAAGTACCACACTCTAGAGAATAATGTCACTAAAACGCAAAAACTAGATTGAAATGGTCAAAATCCAAACTTGGGCTCCTTTTAGTGCTAAAACGTGCAATTGGGCTTAAAACGAGTTATGTTCATGCATTTGGCAAACTTTTGGTGTTTGTTGACCAAAAGTACCACACTCTAGAGAATAATGTCACTAAAACGCAAAAACTAGATTGAAATGGTCAAAATCCAAACTTGGGCTCCTTTTAGTGCTAAAACGTGCAATTGGGCTTAAAACGAGTTATGGTGATGCATTTGGCAAACTTTTGGTGTTTGTTGACCAAAAGTACCACACTCTAGAGAATAATGTCACTAAAACGCAAAAACTAGATTGAAATGGTCAAAATCCAAACTTGGGCTCCTTTTAGTGCTAAAACGTGCAATTGGGCTTAAAACGAGTTATGTTCATGCATTTGGCAAACTTTTGGTGTTTGTTGACCAAAAGTACCACACTCTAGAGAATAATGTCACTAAAACGCAAAAACTAGATTGAAATGGTCAAAATCCAAACTTGGGCTCCTTTTAGTGCTAAAACGTGCAATTGGGCTTAAAACGAGTTATGGTGATGCATTTGGCAAACTTTTGGTGTTTGTTGACCAAAAGTACCACACTCTAGAGAATAATGTCACTAAAACGCAAAAACTAGATTGAAATGGTCAAAATCCAAACTTGGGCTCCTTTTAGTGCTAAAACGTGCAATTGGGCTTAAAACGAGTTATGGTGATGCATTTGGCAAACTTTTGGTGTTTGTTGACCAAAAGTACCACACTCTAGAGAATAATGTCACTAAAACGCAAAAACTAGATTGAAATGGTCAAAATCCAAACTTGGGCTCCTTTTAGTGCTAAAACGTGCAATTGGGCTTAAAACGAGTTATGGTGATGCATTTGGCAAACTTTTGGTGTTTGTTGACCAAAAGTACCACACTCTAGAGAATAATGTCACTAAAACGCAAAAACTAGATTGAAATGGTCAAAATCCAAACTTGGCTCCTTTTAGTGCTAAAACGTGCAATTGGGCTTAAAACGAGTTATGTTCATGCATTTGGCAAACTTTTGGTGTTTGTTGACCAAAAGTACCACACTCTAGAGAATAATGTCACTAAAACGCAAAAACTAGATTGAAATGGTCAAAATCCAAACTTGGGCTCCTTTTAGTGCTAAAACGTGCAATTGGGCTTAAAACGAGTTATGGTGATGCATTTGGCAAACTTTTGGTGTTTGTTGACCAAAAGTACCACACTCTAGAGAATAATGTCACTAAAACGCAAAAACTAGATTGAAATGGTCAAAATCCAAACTTGGGCTCCTTTTAGTGCTAAAACGTGCAATTGGGCTTAAAACGAGTTATGGTGATGCATTTGGCAAACTTTTGGTGTTTGTTGACCAAAAGTACCACACTCTAGAGAATAATGTCACTAAAACGCAAAAACTAGATTGAAATGGTCAAAATCCAAACTTGGGCTCCTTTTAGTGCTAAAACGTGCAATTGGGCTTAAAACGAGTTATGTTCATGCATTTGGCAAACTTTTGGTGTTTGTTGACCAAAAGTACCACACTCTAGAGAATAATGTCACTAAAACGCAAAAACTAGATTGAAATGGTCAAAATCCAAACTTGGGCTCCTTTTAGTGCTAAAACGTGCAATTGGGCTTAAAACGAGTTATGGTGATGCATTTGGCAAACTTTTGGTGTTTGTTGACCAAAAGTACCACACTCTAGAGAATAATGTCACTAAAACGCAAAACTAGATTGAAATGGTCAAAATCCAAACTTGGGCTCCTTTTAGTGCTAAAACGTGCAATTGGGCTTAAAACGAGTTATGTTCATGCATTTGGCAAACTTTTGGTGTTTGTTGACCAAAAGTACCACACTCTAGAGAATAATGTCACTAAAACGCAAAAACTAGATTGAAATGGTCAAAATCCAAACTTGGGCTCCTTTTAGTGCTAAAACGTGCAATTGGGCTTAAAACGAGTTATGTTCATGCATTTGGCAAACTTTTGGTGTTTGTTGACCAAAAGTACCACACTCTAGAGAATAATGTCACTAAAACGCAAAAACTAGATTGAAATGGTCAAAATCCAAACTTGGCTCCTTTTAGTGCTAAAACGTGCAATTGGGCTTAAAACGAGTTATGGTGATGCATTTGGCAAACTTTTGGTGTTTGTTGACCAAAAGTACCACACTCTAGAGAATAATGTCACTAAAACGCAAAAACTAGATTGAAATGGTCAAAATCCAAACTTGGGCTCCTTTTAGTGCTAAAACGTGCAATTGGGCTTAAAACGAGTTATGTTCATGCATTTGGCAAACTTTTGGTGTTTGTTGACCAAAAGTACCACACTCTAGAGAATAATGTCACTAAAACGCAAAAACTAGATTGAAATGGTCAAAATCCAAACTTGGGCTCCTTTTAGTGCTAAAACGTGCAATTGGGCTTAAAACGAGTTATGTTCATGCATTTGGCAAACTTTTGGTGTTTGTTGACCAAAAGTACCACACTCTAGAGAATAATGTCACTAAAACGCAAAAACTAGATTGAAATGGTCAAAATCCAAACTTGGGCTCCTTTAGTGCTAAAACGTGCAATTGGGCTTAAAACGAGTTATGTTCATGCATTTGGCAAACTTTTGGTGTTTGTTGACCAAAAGTACCACACTCTAGAGAATAATGTCACTAAAACGCAAAAACTAGATTGAAATGGTCAAAATCCAAACTTGGGCTCCTTTTAGTGCTAAAACGTGCAATTGGGCTTAAAACGAGTTATGTTCATGCATTTGGCAAACTTTTGGTGTTTGTTGACCAAAAGTACCACACTCTAGAGAATAATGTCACTAAAACGCAAAAACTAGATTGAAATGGTCAAAATCCAAACTTGGGCTCCTTTTAGTGCTAAAACGTGCAATTGGGCTTAAAACGAGTTATGGTCATGCATTTGGCAAACTTTTGGTGTTTGTTGACCAAAAGTACCACACTCTAGAGAATAATGTCACTAAAACGCAAAAACTAGATTGAAATGGTCAAAATCCAAACTTGGGCTCCTTTTAGTGCTAAAACGTGCAATTGGGCTTAAAACGAGTTATGTTCATGCATTTGGCAAACTTTTGGTGTTTGTTGACCAAAAGTACCACACTCTAGAGAATAATGTCACTAAAACGCAAAAACTAGATTGAAATGGTCAAAATCCAAACTTGGGCTCCTTTTAGTGCTAAAACGTGCAATTGGGCTTAAAACGAGTTATGTTCATGCATTTGGCAAACTTTTGGTGTTTGTTGACCAAAAGTACCACACTCTAGAGAATAATGTCACTAAAACGCAAAAACTAGATTGAAATGGTCAAAATCCAAACTTGGGCTCCTTTTAGTGCTAAAACGTGCAATTGGGCTTAAAACGAGTTATGGTCATGCATTTGGCAAACTTTTGGTGTTTGTTGACCAAAAGTACCACACTCTAGAGAATAATGTCACTAAAACGCAAAAACTAGATTGAAATGGTCAAAATCCAAACTTGGGCTCCTTTTAGTGCTAAAACGTGCAATTGGGCTTAAAACGAGTTATGTTCATGCATTTGGCAAACTTTTGGTGTTTGTTGACCAAAAGTACCACACTCTAGAGAATAATGTCACTAAAACGCAAAAACTAGATTGAAATGGTCAAAATCCAAACTTGGCTCCTTTTAGTGCTAAAACGTGCAATTGGGCTTAAAACGAGTTATGTGTGATGCATTTGGCAAACTTTTGGTGTTTGTTGACCAAAAGTACCACACTCTAGAGAATAATGTCACTAAAACGCAAAAACTAGATTGAAATGGTCAAAATCCAAACTTGGGCTCCTTTTAGTGCTAAAACGTGCAATTGGGCTTAAAACGAGTTATGTTCATGCATTTGGCAAACTTTTGGTGTTTGTTGACCAAAAGTACCACACTCTAGAGAATAATGTCACTAAAACGCAAAAACTAGATTGAAATGGTCAAAATCCAAACTTGGGCTCCTTTTAGTGCTAAAACGTGCAATTGGGCTTAAAACGAGTTATGTTCATGCATTTGGCAAACTTTTGGTGTTTGTTGACCAAAAGTACCACACTCTAGAGAATAATGTCACTAAAACGCAAAAAACTAGATTGAAATGGTCAAAATCCAAACTGGGCTCCTTTAGTGCTAAAACGTGCAATTGGGCTTAAAACGAGTTATGGTGATGCATTTGGCAAACTTTTGGTGTTTGTTGACCAAAAGTACCACACTCTAGAGAATAATGTCACTAAAACGCAAAAACTAGATTGAAATGGTCAAAATCCAAACTTGGGCTCCTTTTAGTGCTAAAACGTGCAATTGGCTTAAAACGAGTTATGTTCATGCATTTGGCAAACTTTTGGTGTTTGTTGACCAAAAGTACCACACTCTAGAGAATAATGTCACTAAAACGCAAAAACTAGATTGAAATGGTCAAAATCCAAACTTGGGCTCCTTTTAGTGCTAAAACGTGCAATTGGGCTTAAAACGAGTTATGGTCATGCATTTGGCAAACTTTTGGTGTTTGTTGACCAAAAGTACCACACTCTAGAGAATAATGTCACTAAAACGCAAAAACTAGATTGAAATGGTCAAAATCCAAACTTGGGCTCCTTTTAGTGCTAAAACGTGCAATTGGGCTTAAAACGAGTTATGGTGATGCATTTGGCAAACTTTTGGTGTTTGTTGACCAAAAGTACCACACTCTAGAGAATAATGTCACTAAAACGCAAAAACTAGATTGAAATGGTCAAAATCCAAACTTGGGCTCCTTTTAGTGCTAAAACGTGCAATTGGGCTTAAAACGAGTTATGGTCATGCATTTGGCAAACTTTTGGTGTTTGTTGACCAAAAGTACCACACTCTAGAGAATAATGTCACTAAAACGCAAAAACTAGATTGAAATGGTCAAAATCCAAACTTGGGCTCCTTTAGTGCTAAAACGTGCAATTGGGCTTAAAACGAGTTATGGTGATGCATTTGGCAAACTTTTGGTGTTTGTTGACCAAAAGTACCACACTCTAGAGAATAATGTCACTAAAACGCAAAAACTAGATTGAAATGGTCAAAATCCAAACTTGGGCTCCTTTAGTGCTAAAACGTGCAATTGGGCTTAAAACGAGTTATGGTGATGCATTTGGCAAACTTTTGGTGTTTGTTGACCAAAAGTACCACACTCTAGAGAATAATGTCACTAAAACGCAAAAACTAGATTGAAATGGTCAAAATCCAAACTTGGGCTCCTTTAGTGCTAAAACGTGCAATTGGGCTTAAAACGAGTTATGTTCATGCATTTGGCAAACTTTTGGTGTTTGTTGACCAAAAGTACCACACTCTAGAGAATAATGTCACTAAAACGCAAAAACTAGATTGAAATGGTCAAAATCCAAACTTGGGCTTTTAGTGCTAAAACGTGCAATTGGGCTTAAAACGAGTTATGGTGATGCATTTGGCAAAATTTTGGTGTTTGTTGACAAAAGTACCACACTCTAGAGAATAATGTCACTAAAACGCAAAAAACTAGATTGAAATGGTCAAAATCCAAACTTGGGCTCCTTTTAGTGCTAAACGTGCAATTGGCTTTAAAACGAGTTATGGTGATGCATTGGCAAACTTTGGTGTTTGTTGACCAAAAGTACCACACTCTAGAGAATAATGTCACTAAAACGCAAAAACTAGATTGAAATGGTCAAAATCCAAACTTGGGCCTTTTAGTGCTAAAACGTGCAATTGGGCTTTAAAACGAGTTATGGTGATGCATTTGGCAAACTTTTGGTGTTTGTTGACCAAAAGTACCACACTCTAGAGAATAATGTCACTAAAACGCAAAAAACTAGATTGAAATGGTCAAAATCCAAACTTGGGCCTTTTAGTGCTAAAACGTGCAATTGGGCTTAAAACGAGTTATGGTGATGCATTTGGCAAACTTTTGGTGTTTGTTGACCAAAAGTACCACACTCTAGAGAATAATGTCACTAAAACGCAAAAACTAGATTGAAATGGTCAAAATCCAAACTTGGGCTCTTTTAGTGCTAAAACGTGCAATTGGGCTTAAAACGAGTTATGGTGATGCATTGGCAAACTTTTGGTGTTTGTTGACCAAAAGTACCACACTCTAGAGAATAATGTCACTAAAACGCAAAAAACTAGATTGAAATGGTCAAAATCCAAACTTGGGCTCCTTTTAGTGCTAAAACGTGCAATTGGGCTTAAAACGAGTTATGGTGATGCATTTGCAAACTTTGGTGTTTGTTGACCAAAAGTACCACACTCTAGAGAATAATGTCACTAAAACGCAAAAAACTAGATTGAAATGGTCAAAATCCAAACTTGGCTCCTTTTAGTGCTAAAACGTGCAATTGGGCTTAAAACGAGTTATGGTGATGCATTTGGCAAACTTTGGTGTTTGTTGACCAAAAGTACCACACTCTAGAGAATAATGTCACTAAAACGCAAAAAACTAGATTGAAATGGTCAAAATCCAAACTTGGGCTCCTTTTAGTGCTAAAACGTGCAATTGGGCTTAAAACGAGTTATGTGATGCATTTGGCAAACTTTTGGTGTTGTTGACCAAAAGTACCACACTCTAGAGAATAATGTCACTAAAACGCAAAAACTAGATTGAAATGGTCAAAATCCAAACTTGGGCTCCTTTTAGTGCTAAAACGTGCAATTGGGCTTTAAAACGAGTTATGGTGATGCATTTGGCAAATTTTGGTGTTTGTTGACCAAAAGTACCACACTCTAGAGAATAATGTCACTAAAACGCAAAAAACTAGATTGAAATGGTCAAAATCCAAACTTGGGCTCCTTTTAGTGCTAAAACGTGCAATTGGGCTTAAAACGAGTTATGGTGATGCATTGGCAAACTTTTGGTGTTTGTTGACCAAAAGTACCACACTCTAGAGAATAATGTCACTAAAACGCAAAAACTAGATTGAAATGGTCAAAATCCAAACTTGGGCTCCTTTTAGTGCTAAAACGTGCAATTGGGCTTAAAACGAGTTATGTGATGCATTTGGCAAACTTTTGGTGTTTGTTGACCAAAAGTACCACACTCTAGAGAATAATGTCACTAAAACGCAAAAACTAGATTGAAATGGTCAAAATCCAAACTTGGGCTCCTTTAGTGCTAAAACGTGCAATTGGGCTTTAAAACGAGTTATGTTCATGCATTTGGCAAACTTTTGGTGTTTGTTGACCAAAAGTACCACACTCTAGAGAATAATGTCACTAAAACGCAAAAAACTAGATTGAAATGGTCAAAATCCAAACTTGGGCTCCTTTTAGTGCTAAAACGTGCAATTGGGCTTAAAACGAGTTATGGTGATGCATTTGGCAAACTTTTGGTGTTTGTTGACCAAAAGTACCACACTCTAGAGAATAATGTCACTAAAACGCAAAAAAACTAGATTGAAATGGTCAAAATCCAAACTTGGGCTCCTTTAGTGCTAAAAACGTGCAATTGGGCTTAAAACGAGTTATGGTGATGCATTTGCAAACTTTTGGTGTTTGTTGACCAAAAGTACACACTCTAGAGAATAATGTCACTAAAAACGCAAAACTAGATTGAAATGGTCAAAATCCAAACTTGGGCTCCTTTTAGTGCTAAAACGTGCAATTGGGCTTAAAACGAGTTATGGTGATGCATTTGGCAAACTTTTGGTGTTGTTGACCAAAAGTACCACACTCTAGAGAATAATGTCACTAAAACGCAAAAACTAGATTGAAATGGTCAAAATCCAAACTTGGGCTCCTTTTAGTGCTAAAACGTGCAATTGGGCTTAAAACGAGTTATGGTCATGCATTTGGCAAACTTTTGGTGTTTGTTGACCAAAAGTACCACACTCTAGAGAATAATGTCACTAAAACGCAAAAACTAGATTGAAATGGTCAAAATCCAAACTTGGGCTCCTTTAGTGCTAAAACGTGCAATGGGCTTAAAACGAGTTATGGTGATGCATTTGGCAAAATTTTGGTGTTTGTTGACAAAAGTACCACACTCTAGAGATAATGTCACTAAAACGCAAAAAAACTAGATTGAAATGGTCAAAATCCAAACTTGGGCTCCTTTTAGTGCTAAAACGTGCAATTGGGCTTAAAACGAGTTATGTGATGCATTTGGCAAAATTTTGGTGTTTGTTGACCAAAAGTACCACACTCTAGAGAATAATGTCACTAAAACGCAAAAACTAGATTGAAATGGTCAAAATCCAAACTTGGGCTCCTTTTAGTGCTAAAACGTGCAATTGGGCTTAAAACGAGTTATGGGATGCATTTGGCAAACTTTGGTGTTTGTTGACCAAAAGTACCACACTCTAGAGAATAATGTCACTAAAACGCAAAAAACTAGATTGAAATGGTCAAATCCAAACTTGGGCTCCTTTAGTGCTAAAACGTGCAATTGGGATTTAAAACGAGTTATGGTGATGCATTTGGAAACTTTTGGTTGTTGACCAAAAGTACCACACTCTAGAGAATAATGTCACTAAACGCAAAAAACTAGATTGAAATGGTCAAAATCCAAACTTGGGCTCCTTTTAGTGCTAAAACGTGCAATTGGGCTTTAAAACGAGTTATGTGATGCATTGGCAAACTTTTGGTGTTTGTTGACCAAAAGTACCACACTCTAGAGAATAATGTCACTAAAACGCAAAAAAACTAGATTGAAATGGTCAAAATCCAAACTTGGGCTCCTTTTAGTGCTAAAAACGTGCAATGGGCTTAAAACGAGTTATGGTGATGCATTGGCAAACTTTTGGTGTTTGTTGACCAAAAGTACCACACTCTAGAGAATAATGTCACTAAAACGCAAAAACTAGATTGAAATGGTCAAAATCCAAACTTGGGCTCCTTTAGTGCTAAAACGTGCAATTGGGCTTAAAACGAGTTATGGTGATGCATTGGCAAACTTTTGGTGTTTGTTGACCAAAAGTACCACACTCTAGAGAATAATGTCACTAAAACGCAAAAAAACTAGATTGAAATGGTCAAAATCCAAACTTGGCTCCTTTTAGTGCTAAAACGTGCAATTGGGCTTAAAACGAGTTATGGTGATGCATTTGCAAAATTTTGGTGTTTGTTGACCAAAAGTACCACACTCTAGAGAATAATGTCACTAAAACGCAAAAACTAGATTGAAATGGTCAAAATCCACACGTGCTCCTTTTAGTGCTAAAACGTGCAATTGGGCTTAAAACGAGTTATGGTGATGCATTGGCAAACTTTTGGTGTTGTGACCAAAAGTACCACACTCTAGAGAATAATGTCACGAAAAACGCAAAAACTAGATGAAATGGTCAAAATCCAAACTTGGCTCCCTTTATGCTAAAACGTGCAATTGGGCTTAAAACGGTATGGTGATGCATTTGGCAAACTTTTGGGTTTTTGAACAAAAGTACCAACTCTAGAGAATAATGTCACTAAAACGCAAAAAAAAACTAGATTGAAATGGTCAAAATCCAAACTGGGCTCCTTTTAGTGCTAAAACGTGCAATTGGGCTTAAAACGAGTTATGGTGATGCATTTGGCAAACTTTTGGTGTTGTTGACCAAAAGTACACAAC
>JAKELP010000054.1:814785-876857 GCA_029929735.1 Mimosa pudica
GTTCATGCATTTGGCAAATTTTGGTGTTTGTGACCAAAAGTAACCAGACTCTAGAGAATAATGTCACTAAAACGCAAAAACTAGATTGAAAGGTCAAAATAAAAACTTGGGCTCCTTTTAGTGCTAAAAAACGTGCAATTGGGCTTAAAACGAGTTATGTTCATGCATTTGGCAAACTTTTGGTGTTTGTTGACCAAAAGTACCACACTCTAGAGAATAAGTCACTAAACGCAAAAACTAGATTGAAATGGTCAAAATCCAAACGTGGGCTCCTTTTAGTGCTAAAACATGCAATTGGGCTTAAAACGAGTTGGGTTCATGCATTTGGCAAACTTTTGGTGTTTGTTGACCAAAAGTACCACACTCTAGAGAAATAATGTCACTAAAACGCAAAAACTAGATTGAAATGGTCAAAATCCAAACTTGGGCTCCTTTTAGTGCTAAAACGTGCAATTGGGCTTAAAACGAGTTATGGTGATGCATTTGGAAAACTTTTGGTGTTTTGTTGACCAAAAGTACCACACTCTAGAGAATAATGTCACTAAAACGCAAAAACTAGCTTGAAATGGTCAAAATCCAAACTGGGCTCCTTTAGTGCTAAACGTGCAATTGGGCTTAAAACGAGTTATGGTGATGCATTCGCAAACTTTTGTGTTTGTTGACCAAAAGTACCACACTCTAGAAGAATATGTCTCTAAAACGCAAAAACTAGATTGAAATGGTCAAAATCCAAACTTGGGCTCCTTTTAGTGCTAAAAACGTGCAATTGGCTTAAAACGAGTTATGGTGATGCATTTGGAAAAGTTTTGGTGTTTGTGACCAAAAGTACCACACTCTAGAGAATAATGTCACTAAAACGCAAAAACTAGATTGAAATGGTCAAAATCAAAACTTGGGCTCCTTTTAGTGCTAAAACGTGCAATTGGGCTTAAAACGAGTTATGTTCATGCATTTGGCAAACTTTTGGTGTTTGTTGACCAAAAAGTACCACACTCTAGAGAATAATGTCACTAAAACGCAAAACTAGAATTTGAAATGGTCAAAATCCAAACTTGTGCTCCTTTTAGTGCTAAAACGTGCAATTGGGCTTTAAAACGAGTTATGTTGCATTGCTTTGGCAAAACTTGGTGTTTGTTGACCAAAAGTACCACACTCTAGAGAATAATGTCACTAAAACACGCAAAAACTAGATTGAAATGGTCAAAATCCAAACTTGGGCTCCTTTTAGTGCTAAACGTGCAATTGGGCTTAAAACGAGTTATGGTGATGCATTTCGCACAAACTTTTGGTGTTTGTTGACCAAAAGTACCACACTCTAAGAATAATGTCTCTAGAACGCAAAAAACTAGATTGAAATGGTCAAAATCAAACTTGGGCTCCATTTAGTGCTAAAACGTTGCAATTGGGCTTAAAAGAGTTATGTTCATGCATTTGGCAAACTTTTTGTGTTTGTTGACCAAAAGTACCACACTCTAGAGAATAATGTCATAAAACGCAAAAATAGATTGAAATGGTCAAAATCCAAACTTGGCTCCTTTTAGTGCTAAAACGTGCAATTGGGCTTAAAACGAGTTATGGTGATGCATTTGGCAAACTTTTGGTGTTTGTTGACGAAAAGTACCACACTCTCGAGAATAATGTCACTAAAACGCAAAAACTAGATTGAAATGGTCAAAATCCAAAATTGGGCTCCTTTTAGTGCTAAAACATGCAATTGGGCTTAAAACGAGTTGTGTTCATGCATTTGGCAAACTTTTGGTGTTTGTTGACCAAAAGTACCACACTCTAGAGAATAATGTCACTAAAACGCAAAAACTAGATTGAAATGGTCAAAATCCAAACTTGGGCTCCTTTTTGTGCTAAAACGTGCAATTGGGCTTAAAACGAGTTATGTTCATGCATTTGGCAAACTTTTGGTGTTTGTTGACCAAAAGTACCACACTCTAGAGAATAATGTCAGTAAAACGCAAAAACTAGATTGAAATGGTCAAAATCCAAACTTGGGCTCCTTTTAGTGCTAAAACGTGCAATTGGGCTTAAAACGAGTTATGGTGATGCATTTGGAAAACTTTTGGTGTTTGTTGACCAAAAGTACCTCACTCTAGAGAATAATGTCACTAAAACGCAAAAACTAGATTGAAATGGTCAAAATCCAAACCTGGGCTCCTTTTAGTGCTAAAACGTGCAATTGGGCTTAAAACGAGTTATGGTGATGCATTTCGCAAACTTTTGGTGTTTGTTGACCAAAAGTACCACACTCTAGAGAATAATGTCTCTAGAACGCAAAAACTAGATTGAAATGGTCAAAATCCAAACTTGGGCTCCATTTAGTGCTAAAACGTGCAATTGGGCTTAAAACGAGTTATGTTCATGCATTTGGCAAACTTTTGGTGTTTGTTGACCAAAAGTACCAGACTCTAGAGAATAATGTCACTAAAACGCAAAAACTAGATTGAAATGCTCAAAATCCAAACTTGGGCTCCTTTTAGTGCTAAAACGTGCAATTGGGCTTAAAACGAGTTATGGTGATGCAGTTGTCAAACATTTGGTGTTTGTTGACCAAAAGTACCAAACTCTAGGGAATAATGTCACTAAAACACAAAAACTAGATTGAAATGGTCAAAATCCAAACTTGGGCTCCATTTAGTGATAAAACTTGCAATTGGGCTTAAAACGAGTTATGTTCATGTGCATTTGGCAAAATTTTGGTGTTTGTTGACCAAAAGTACCAGACTCTAGAGAATAATGTCACTAAAACGCAAAAACTAGATTGAAATGGTCAAAATACAAACTTGGGCTCCTTTTAGTGCTAAAACTTGCAATTTGGCTTAAAACGAGTTATGTTCATGCATTTGGCAAACTTTTGGTGTTTGTTGACCAAAAGTACCACACTCTAGAGAATAATGTCACTAAAACGCAAAAACTAGATTGAAATGCTCAAAATCCAAACTTGGGCTCCTTTTAGTGCTAAAACATGCAATTGGGCTTAAAACGAGTTGTGTTCATGCATTTGGCAAACTTTTGGTGTTTGTTGACCAAAAGTACCACACTCTAGAGAATAATGTCAGTAAAACGCAAAAACTAGATTGAAATGGTCAAAATCCAAACTTGGGCTCCTTTTAGTGCTAAAACGTGCAATTGGGCTTAAAACGAGTTATGGTGATGCATTTGGAAAACTTTTGGTGTTTGTTGACCAAAAGTACCACACTCTAGAGAATAATGTCACTAAAACGCAAAAACTAGATTGAAATGGTCAAAATCCAAACCTGGGCTCCTTTTAGTGCTAAAACGTGCAATTGGGCTTAAAACGAGTTATGGTGATGCATTTCGCAAACTTTTGGTGTTTGTTGACCAAAAGTACCACACTCTAGAGAATAATGTCTCTAGAACGCAAAAACTAGATTGAAATGGTCAAAATCCAAACTTGGGCTCCATTTAGTGCTAAAACGTGCAATTGGGCTTAAAACGAGTTATGGTGATGCATTTGGAAAAGTTTTGGTGTTTGTTGATCAAAAGTACCACACTCTAGGGAGTAATGTCACTAAAACGCAAAAACTAGATTGAAATGGTCAAAATCAAAACTTGGGCTCCTTTTAGTGCTAAAAAACGTGCAATTGGGCTTAAAACGAGTTATGTTCATGCATTTGGCAAACTCTTGTTGTTTGTTGACCAAAAGTACCACACTCTAGAGAATAATGTCACTAAAACGCAAAAACTAGATTGAAATGGTCAAAATCCAAACTTGGGCTCCTTTTAGTGCTAAAAAACGTGCAATTGGGCTTAAAACGAGTTATGTTCATGCATTTGACAAACTTTTGGTGTTTGTTGACCAAAAGTACCACACTCTAGAGAATAATGTCAGTAAAACGCAAAAACTAGATTGAAATGGTCAAAATCCAAACTTGGGCTCCTTTTAGTGCTAAAACGTGCAATTGGGCTTAAAACGAGTTATGGTGATGCATTTCGCAAACTTTTGGTGTTTGTTGACCAAAAGTACCACACTCTAAAGAATAATGTCTCTAGAACGCAAAAACTAGATTGAAATGGTCAAAATCCAAACTTGGGCTCCATTTAGTGCTAAAACGTGCAATTGGGCTTAAAACGAGTTATGTTCATGCATTTGGCAAACTTTTGGTGTT
Organism: Mimosa pudica; assembly: GCA_029929735.1. Lineage (NCBI taxonomy): Eukaryota > Viridiplantae > Streptophyta > Magnoliopsida > Fabales > Fabaceae > Mimosa > Mimosa pudica. Next base: position 818,925 of record JAKELP010000054.1, read on the forward strand.
TGTTGACCAAAAGTACCAGACTCTAGAGAATAATGTCACTAAAACGCAAAAACTAGATTGAAATGGTCAAAATCCAAACTTGGGCTCCTTTTAGTGCTAAAACGTGCAATTGAGCTTAAAACGAGTTATGGTGATGCATTTGGCAAACTTTTGGTGTTTGTTGACGAAAAGTACCACACTCTCGAGAATAATGTCACTAAAACGCAAAAACTAGATTGAAATGGTCAAAATCCAAAATTGGGCTCCTTTTAGTGCTAAAACATGCAATTGGGCTTAAAACGAGTTGTGTTCATGCATTTGGCAAACTTTTGGTGTTTGTTGACCAAAAGTACCACACTCTAGAGAATAATGTCACTAAAACGCAAAAACTAGATTGAAATGGTCAAAATCCAAACTTGGGCTCCTTTTGTGCTAAAACGTGCAATTGGGCTTAAAACGAGTTATGTTCATGCATTTGGCAAACTTTTGGTGTTTGTTGACCAAAAGTACCACACTCTAGAGAATAATGTCAGTAAAACGCAAAAACTAGATTGAAATGGTCAAAATCCAAACTTGGGCTCCTTTTAGTGCTAAAACGTGCAATTGGGCTTAAAACGAGTTATGGTGATGCATTTGGAAAACTTTTGGTGTTTGTTGACCAAAAGTACCACACTCTAGAGAATAATGTCACTAAAACGCAAAAACTAGATTGAAATGGTCAAAATCCAAACCTGGGCTCCTTTTAGTGCTAAAACGTGCAATTGGGCTTAAAACGAGTTATGGTGATGCATTTCGCAAACTTTTGGTGTTTGTTGACCAAAAGTACCACACTCTAGAGAATAATGTCTCTAGAACGCAAAAACTAGATTGAAATGGTCAAAATCCAAACTTGGGCTCCATTTAGTGCTAAAACGTGCAATTGGGCTTAAAACGAGTTATGTTCATGCATTTGGCAAACTTTTGGTGTTTGTTGACCAAAAGTACCAGACTCTAGAGAATAATGTCACTAAAACGCAAAAACTAGATTGAAATGCTCAAAATCCAAACTTGGGCTCCTTTTAGTGCTAAAACGTGCAATTGGGCTTAAAACGAGTTATGGTGATGCAGTTGTCAAACATTTGGTGTTTGTTGATGATTTAACCTTTTTGTCGCCTAAAAAGATTGATCAAAACAATTCAATACTCTACTCCACTATTTAGATAGCGGTGAGTACAGGTCTTTCCACAGTTCAGGTTATCTTGCTAATTGAAAGTATATAAGTCACGCAAATTAACAAAACAGTTTGAGTGTGTGTTTATATCTACGATTAAAATATAAAATGTACCGAAAGTATGAGTGTAAAGAATCAATAGGTGGAATCTCCTCCTTCAAGCCTCAATTTGTGCATCTCAATTGTTAGGCCTCATGTGACAATTTCCTCTTAATTAACTAGCTTAAATCAGCCAAGACCTCTTAAAACTAAGAAGTGTTAGCTAGTTTAAACTGATTAATCAAGATAGTCTAGCCTTGAACTTGATGCATATCCATAGGTGAGATAGAAATCAAAACTAACTTCTATTTAACATTCACTTCAAGAATCAAACAAAATGTACTCACATATGCTTAATCTCATGAAGCTACACATTGTATATACCTAACACACATGAAAGTTCAAGATCTAGAAGTTAGGTTTACAAACTTGAAAGAATAAATGAACTCTACACAGAAATCTCTATGCAGAATCCTAGATCTAACATACCTAAAAATCTCCAGACATGAAAGGTCTAAGTGATTACAAGCTTGAAAACCTAGAAAAGGAAAATTCTCACATAAGGCCAATTACATTTAAGCTCGAACACAAATCTGGACTTGAAGGAAGGAGAAGAACGCTTAGCCGCGCATGGAGATGGAAAGATCGGAGGATTTGCGAGATGAAATGGCCATGGCGGAGGTGAAGAAGATGAAGATGAAGTTGAGAGAGTTTGTTAGAGGAGAGAGAAAATGAAAGTGAAGTGAGAAGAGAGATGTTCAGATGTTAGTTATGTTTGGGGTTTTATAGTGGTGAGTAACTTTGGGATTATCGCCCAAAGGGTAGTTTTGGTATTTGGTAAAGGTTAGGATGAATGTGGACTAGATCTCATCTCCATGCAATTCCAAAGGTTCCTCCTTTTTCTCCAAGTGATTGTGCTTCCCTTTTTGCCCTTAATGAGGTCTCCAGACTTGAATTTGGCCTTGGCGCCAATTTTGCCTCATTTAGAAAGCTGCAGGGCTGACTTTGCCTTAAATTAACTCTGCACCAAATACTTCTGAAAAGTAGTTGACATTTCTGATCATTGTGCAGTTTGGCTCATGTACTCGCTGGCTGATGGACTTCAGCTTCCGGATGTGAAACTTCATGTTGCAAGCGCAAGCACATTCACTTCCGGATGAGAATCCACTGGATGAGAATCCACTTCCGGATGTAGCTCTTTGTCCGCCAGCGCCAGCACGTTTACTTCCGGATGTAGCTCTCTGTCCGCCAGCGCCAGCACGTTTACTTCCGGATGTAAATCCACTTCCTCAAGTAGCTCAGCTTCCGGATGTGACTTTGAGTACTCTCCATCTAGCCTTCCTTCTTGCCAAATTATCTCCATTGAAACTCCACCAAGGGTGTGTGGGGTCCACTTGGGACCCTCCTACATGAAAAACACATCTCATAGTCAAAATGACCAAAATACCCTTAGTTCTATAAAATGCAAATAATAAGGCTATTATTCTTCAAATATTTATACATAAGCATGTGCATGAAAATGTATCAATAATGATCAAATATAACAAATAAACCATACTAATTAAGCTCAAATGCACATGCTTAAAGGTATGAAATTTGGTCTAATCAAATCCCCCACACTTAAGCTTTGCACTCCGGGCAAAGTTATGTAAAAGATTAACTTAATCATTAAGCATAATGAAGGCAATTGGAATTATCATAGTGTTCAAGTTGATCTTCTTGAACCTTTCCCTAAAGCTTCGCATAGGCCAAATCTAAGAATACAAAGCGAATCCAAGTTTAACAATCCACTAAAATTTAGGAGGAGTGCCAATTGAGATTTTTCCTCACCGGATAAAGTGTTTAACTCATTCGCTCAAGTTAGGAAAAATGCCTAACTAGGGACTTGTGATCACTCTTTGGCTCAATGCACTTGACCATCACCATAGGCTTGTAATAGCTCTAAGTTCTCCACCCATAGTATGCATAGCACAACCAAATCTAGGGGACTTTGGGGTTAGATGGAAGCTAATAATGAATGGTGAATGATGGAAAGTAGTCAATGACCAATGACATGAACAAGTAATCACCACATATGCATGCAATACAATGAAATCAATCCTCGCAAAGCACGCTACATCTCTCTTTTCTTTTTCAATCTTATGCCTTTGGCATACTAAAGCACTTTGTGCTTTCTTTTTTTTTTCTTTTGATAGGCCTTTGGCCTTATTATTATTTTTTTTTTTTTTTTTTTTTTTTAGGCCTTTGGCCATTTCCTCTTTTCTTTTCCTCTATTGTGGCTCTCGGCCATCTTTTATTCTTCACTCATATAGCTTGCTTTCCACAAGATACAACAATACAATACTAATATGAATGCAAGCATATGCTATAATCACTTATTCACACTTCGGTCAAGGTGGTAGAAAAGAAAAGTGAATGGCCCAAAGGGGTTAATCAAAGGATAATATTTGGTTGGCTTAGTGTTTGGGTCATGAGGGTTTAGAAAGAAACGCCCCTTTCATTTTCAATCATGCCATGCATTGTGATCTCGAACAAGAGCTAGGACAAGTTCTAGGAGGTCAAGTAACTATTGGCCCACTCAATTCGGTTGAAGGCTTCTCACATTTATAGCTTACTCTAATCAGTCACTTCCTCCCTAAGAAAAGTTAAATGAGAAACTTACACCCTCTTTATACCTTAAAAGTGCCCCATGCAATGCCCTAAGTAATCATTCCAAAAATTCTACTTACACACTAGATGAAAATTCCATTTGCTTTCAAAAGCCATAATCAAGTCAAATTTCAAGAAAAATCATGCCAAATAAGTCCAAAAATCAAGTGTGAAAGCTTCGAATCAGACCACTTTAAAGCACATAATACACCTCCCCCACACTTAAAGCATGCATTGTCCTCAATGGACCAATCAAATCGAGTAGGAAGATGCATTTTAAAGGCAAAGCAGCAACATTAAAGGCAGGGCAGTTCAAACAAACAAATGGCCAATGCATGTATTATTCACAAACTAACACTAAACACAACCTATCAAAACAAATTTTATAATTTTTTTACTCACTGACGCTTAGGAAGCCTAACTAGATGTCATCTCAAGCTGCTATGCCTCCGGAAGCAAAAGTGCTACCGGAAGCAAAACTGCTATAGGAAGTCACTCTAGGTTCAGATTCTAATCTCACCCCTAGCGGAAGCAAACTTGCTACCGGAAGCAAAATTGCTTCCGGATGCATTGACGCTTATGCACAATGAACTCATCCCCTAGCGGAAGCAAAATGAACACAATCTGATCCTGAGTAGAAAAATCTAAGTGAGAGCTTCCGGAAGCAAAAACACTTCCGGATGCAAATCCTATATTTCCCAGTGACACTTCCTGAAACAAATAGCCATCCCCCAGCTCTAGTGAAATTTTTCTAACCTACAACAACACTCTAAAACATAATCCTAAACACATTCCTAATTTTTTTCTAAACAAATATCTTCCCCCACACTTAAGATATTAACTAAACAAAGCAAGTGAGGAAAGGATAGAAACAACCTTTAGGGCGGCTTGAAGTTCTCCTTATACAATTTTAGCAAATGACCATTAACCTTGTAGATTCGGCCATCTTTGCTATGCTTGATCTCTACCATGCCAAAATCATGAGATTTGGTCACCACATAAGGGCCTTCCCACTTGTCTTTAAGTTTGCCCCCTCCACTGAACTTGAATTTAGCACGGTAGTAAAGCACAAAGTCACCCGCCTTGAATTCTTTCCTCAGGATGCCACTATCATGAATAGCCTTTGTTCTTTCCTTAAAGATTCTGGAGTTCTCAAATGCCTCATTCCTCAACTCGTCAAGCTCACTTAAAGTCAATTGTCTCTCTTGCGCCGCAGCATCCATGTCATCAATACAAGATTTGACCGCCCAATAAGACTTATGTTGGAGCTCAACTGGAAGATGACAAGCTTTGCCATAGATCAACCTATAAGGGGACATGCCAATTGGAGTCTTAAATGAAGTCCTATAAGCCCAGAGAGCTTCCTCAAGCCTCAAGCTCCAATCTTTCCTGCTTGGCTTCACAATTCTCTCGAGGATATTTTTGATTTGTCTATTAGACACCTCGGCCTCCCCGTTGGTTTGAGGGTGATATGGTGTAGAGATCTTGTGATTGACTCCAAATTGGTTGAGCAAAGAAGTCATGAGCTTGTTGCAAAAATGTGAGCCCTGATCACTCACAAGTGCCTTAGGCACTCCAAACCTACAAAAGATGTTAGATTTCAAGAACTTCAACACAGTCCGAGCATCATTTGTCCTAGTAGGCACGGCCTCCACCCACCTTGAAAAGTAATCCACGGCCAAGAGTATATAGACATAGCCACAAGAGGGTGGAAAGGGTCCCATGAAGTCAATGCCCCACACATCAAAAACATCACAAAAGATCACAGGAATTTGACGCATTTCATGCCGCTTAGTTAATCCTCCAAACCTTTGACAACGATCACAAGACTTGCAATAATCATAGGCATCTTTGAACAAAGTAGGCCAATAGAAACCAGCCTCCAGAATTTTCCTTGAGGTTTTCCTGGCACCGAAATGCCCACCACAAGCAAGAGAATGACAGAACTCCAAAATTGAAGAGATCTCATCATCATGCACACACTTCCGGATGATTTGATCATTGCATAACCTCCACAAGTGTGGCTCATCCCAAACATAATAGTTTGCATCTCTCTTCAATTTTTGAGCTTGGTGTTTGTTTAATGAAGGAGAAATCATCTCGGCCACCATATAATTCACCAGATGAGCATACCACGGATCCTTCTTAGCATTCAAAGCACACAATAAAGCATCTGGGAAAGTATCACAAACAAGAGAAGAGTCATCAATTCCTCCCACATCTACTGGCAGACGGCTTAAATGATCTGCTACCAAGTTCTCTTTTCCAGCCCTGTCCTTAATCTCTATCTCAAATTCTTGTAAAAGCAAGACCCATCTCAAGAGCCTAGGCTTTGTTTGTGGCTTAGATAACAGATAACGGACGGCTGCATGATCCGTAAATATGATTACCTTAGAATGTAGTAAGTATTGTCTAAACTTGTCCAGACCAAAGACTATGGCGAAAAGTTCCTTCTCAGTTGTTGTATAGTTCCTCTGAGCTCTATCCAATGTTTTGGATGCGTAAGCAATGACTCTAGGCAAAGATTCTTGCCTTTGGCCAAGCATAACTCCCAGAGCCTCATTAGAAGCATCACAAGACAACTCAAAAGGTAATTCCCAATTAGGTGCAACCAGGATAGGAGGAGTAGTAAGTCGTGTCTTCAACTCAACAAAGGCCTCCTTACACTCATAAGAGAAATCAAACTCTGTATCCTTTTGTAGTAGATAAGACAGTGGGGAAGCAATTTGGCTAAAACCCTTGATGAACCTCCTATAGAAACCCACATGTCCAAGAAAAGACCTCAACTCCTTCAAGCAAGTCGGAAATGGTAGAGAGGAGATTACCTCAACCTTCGCTTTGTCAACTTGAATACCCTCCTTTGAGACTAAATGTCCCAACACTATGCCCTTGTCCACCATGAAATGGCACTTCTCAAAATTGAGTACCAAACCCTTCTCCACACATCTAACCAAAGCTTTCTCAAGATTGACCAAGCAAGTGTCAAAACTGTCTCCATAGAGGGAGAAATCATCCATGAACACCTCTATGCCATCCTCCAGCAAGTCATTAAAAATGCTCATCATACAACGTTGAAAGGTTCCTGGAGCATTGCACAGACCAAAAGGCATTCTCCTGTATGCGAAGGTTCCAAATGGACAAGTAAAGGTTGTTTTCTCTTGGTCCTCAGGTGCTATCGGAACTTGGAAATACCCAGAGAAACCATCCAGAAAACAATAGTGTGACTTGCCAGCTAGTCTTTCCAGCATCTGATCGATGAATGGTAATGGAAAGTGGTCTTTTCTTGTGGAGTCATTCAGCTTCCGATAATCTATACAAACCCTCCAAGAGTTCTGAACCCGTGTAGGCACTAGCTCATCTTTGTCATTTTTCACCACAGTCAGCCCACTCTTCTTTGGCACCACATGAATGGGACTCACCCATTCGCTGTCGCTAATTGGATAGATGATTCCAGCACTTAAGAGCTTTTCTACCTCCTTTTTCACAACATCAAGTATCAAGGGATTGAGTCTCCTTTGTGGTTGCCTCACCGGCTTAGCATCATCAGTCAGCAAGATCCGGTGCATACACGTGGTAGGACTCATGCCAGGAAGATCGGCCAGAGTCCACCCAATGGCCCCCTTGTATCGTCTGAGCACCTCAAGCAACTTCCCTTCCTCAAGAGAAGACAGAGCACTAGAAACAATCACTGGGAGCTTCTTCTCATCAAGCAAGTAAGCATACTTAAGATTGGGTGGCAAAGGTTTCAGCTCCAGCGTAGGTGGCTCAATAATAGAAGGTACCAGAGTGTGCATCTCAACTTCTAGCAATTGATGTTCATAGAAATCATCATCAAACTGCGGCAGCTCATCACGACAATTCGGCCTCGTAGATTGTGAGGCCTCAGCATTCTTATTCAACTCTGCATCCCCACTGCCGCTCAGGGTAGAAACATGTGGACCGTCAGTGAGCACATACTCTTTCAGATATAGCTTCTCCCTCAGCTTATGTAAGCGGCTTCTTCTTACGGCTTCATACTTTTCATGGTCAAACTCTTGTGCACTGGATTTCTCAATTCCCTGGGTGAAGTCACATCCTCCCTTCTCCTGTCCTACAAAATTAAACAAACTTCCCTCTTCCAAGGGGTTGTAGCTTGACAAAGAGGAAATAGATGTGCAATCATTATCAAAATTATAATGCACATGCAGTGAGTCACTGAATTCTGTCACTGAACTTCCTATGCTAGATGAATCATTAGGCATATCATACAAGCATGTATTTTCAATTAATCTAGCACAAGAGTCATGATAACACATATGAGCATCTTCATTATCAATTAGGTTCAACTTGAAGGTATTTACATGCTCATCACAAACTATATGCATCAGAGAATCAATCACACTTAGTCCAAGGAGAGAATAATCCTCGTGAGGATGTTTAATTGCTTTCCCCACATCAAACTTTATTAATTGATTTCCTACTTGCATTGTAACATAGCCCTCTTCTAAGCTTATCATCATCTTGGCTGTTTTCATAAATGGCCTTCCCAAAATCAAGGAGTCATCCATCCTAGTTTCACTGGTCATGTCTAGCACATAAAAATCCACTGGAAATACTAGTTCCCTAACCCTCACAAGAATATCCTCAATAAATCCATAGGGTTTCTTAATGGACCTATCTGCCAATTGGACCACAACACTAGTTTCACTCAAATTCTTCAACCCTAGTGCAAGGTAGGTGGCCTTAGGCATGACGTTAATGGCGGCTCCTAAATCAAGAAGTGCTTTCCCAAAGCTAAGTTTCCCTATCTGACAAGGGATAGTGAAAGAGCCCGGATCTCCACACTTTTGGGGCAAGTGCCCCTTTAAGAGAGATGAAACATGAGTCCCAAGTTGGACTTTGTTACTTGAATTAGTAGCTCTCTTGTTAGTGCAAAGATCTTTAAGGAACTTAGCATACTTAGGCATTTGTTTCACAAGCACAAGCATAGGCACATTAATTTCCAACTTAGAAAATAAGTCAAGCATCTCCTTTTCCAATTCATCCTCATGTTTCTTCTTAGCTAAAGCATATGAATTAGGAAATGGTAAATGCTCAGGATCAAGAGACTTACCTTTGGGGGATTCATCCCCTTGTTGAGTAGGATGTTCTTGCGAAGGAGATTCACCAACTTTCCGCTTTCCCTTTGCAATCTCCTTCTTCTTTTCCTCCTGTGAAGTCTCTGCTACATCACCTTTCATAGGAAGAATCTCAGCTTCATCAAGAAAACCATCAAGAGGAGGATTCAGTTCGGCCTCACACGGAAGTTGTGTCTCCTCCTCTTCCTCCTCATATTCATAAGCATCGCCATACTGCCTTCCACTTCTCAATTGCATAGAATGCATATTTTGCGGATTAACAACCACATTTGACGGCAATCCCCCTTTCATTGCGTCCTGCTCAGCTTTATCATTAAACATTTGAGAAACTAAGGTAGTTACATCTTTCTTTAGACTTTCTCCAAACTTTTCCATTAAACTTGACATCATCTGGTACATAGTATCTTGTTGAGATGTCGAAGAACCAGATGGAGGAACATGAGCTGGATCATTATTCTTCATAAATGGAGGAGGAACATTGGCTTGTTGATTCGGCCTGTACCTTTGGTCATTAGAGTTAGGCCTCCCTTGATATGAACCATAACCTTGTTGTGAGGGATAGGCATTAGCAGCTTGGTAGTTACCTCCCCCCCACTTAGGCTGTTGCTGTGGTTGGAAAGAGCTGGAATTTGTGGCTTGGTTTGAACCTCCCCCCCACTTGAAGTTCGGATGGTCCCTCCATCCCGGATTGTACGTGGAAGAGTAAGGATCATATTTGGTCTGAGGCCTAGCATTGTTATACATGGCCGCCACTCCCGCTTGGGATGGACAGTCTGAGGATAGGTGCATGGGCGAGCCACAGTGATCACAGGATGAGGCCACCAAGGCCATAGAATCATCAACACTAGGAGTAGGCTGAACGAAGCGTCCGTCCATCCTACTGAGGCTCTCAGTCAGCCTCTCAATAGAGTTGTACAGCTTGTCATCCCCACTCAGGGAAGGCAACCTTTTGCGCAGCACCATACACAGCATCACGACCATAAAAATTCTGGTGATTAGAGGCCATGGTTGAAAATAAGTTCCATCCTTCATTGGCTGATAAGTTGAAAAGTGAGCCATTAGAAGCAGCATCCACACTCATCTTGAGTTGTGGCACCAGGCCATCATAAAAGTATTGCACCAGATTGCCCTTGGAGATGTTATGGTTGGGGCACGAGTTCACCAAGGTGTTGAACCGGCTCCAATATTCATAGAATGTCTCCTGAGAGAATTGCTGAACACCTGTGATGTCTTTCCGCAACTTTGATATCTTTGAGACTGGAAAATAGCGGTCTAAAAACACCTTCTTAAGTTGCTCCCATGAAAGAGTGGCATAATGAGTAGGCAGGTTCAAGAGCCACTCCTTGGCTTTGCCTTCTAAGGAGAATTGAAACACTCTCAATAGAACATCATCCAGGTCTGCATTGGGTGGCTTCATGGAGGAGCAAGTGTGGTAGAGGCCAAGCAAGTGCGTGTGAGCATCCTCATGGGGAAAACCTGTAAACTTAGGCAGATGAGCAAGAAGAGATCCTTTGATCTCAAAGTTAGCGGGGTTAGCATAAAAACCTTGAGGTGCAAACGATGCATATGACTGTGTGAACTCACGCATTGGTCTATCATCATCATGTAAATGCCTACCCCCCTCAAAATGACGTTCATCCTCTTGCTCTCGCCTGTCATGTCGCTCACGCTCATGTTCATGATCTCTCACCTCTCTCTCATGTTCTCTATGGTCCTCTCGTCTTTCTGCCATAATGAAATGCTGGTCTAGGAATGTGTTATTGGACGCTACAGATGAATTTTGTGGATTTGATGTGGATCCTACAGGTTGCTTACGAGCTTGTTTCTCGTGCTTTTTCTTTTTCTTAAGTTCTCTCAGAGTCTTATTAATCTCTCTATCCAATGGCACTAATGATGTGGAAGGGTTCATACAAAGCTACTTAGTGCAACTATTTGCAGTAAAATCCAACAAAATCCAGCAGAATCACAGACAAAACACCAGCAGAAATTAGTGCAGATTCCAGAAAAGTGTATACAAGTTCAATCAACACAGAACAGCAAAAAGAGGCTAACTAGAGCAGCCAAATACTTCCTAAAACACGGCTAAAACAGGCTTAACTATATATAAAGCAATTCAACCAAAAAACTTAAAACTAAAACTAACTAAAATATCACACAAGTTACACAAATTAAGAATGTGACTACGAACACCTAAAACTAGCAAGAAATAGCCTAAGCCGGCAACGGCGCCACTTGATTTAACCTTTTTGTCGCCTAAAAAGATTGATCAAAACAATTCAATACTCTACTCCACTATTTAGATAGCGGTGAGTACAGGTCTTTCCACAGTTCAGGTTATCTTGCTAATTGAAAGTATATAAGTCACGCAAATTAACAAAACAGTTTGAGTGTGTGTTTATATCTACGATTAAAATATAAAATGTACCGAAAGTATGAGTGTAAAGAATCAATAGGTGGAATCTCCTCCTTCAAGCCTCGATTTGTGCATCTCAATTGTTAGGCCTCATGTGACAATTTCCTCTTAATTAACTAGCTTAAATCAGCCAAGACCTCTTAAAACTAAGAAGTGTTAGCTAGTTTAAACTGATTAATCAAGATAGTCTAGCCTTGAACTTGATGCATATCCATAGGTGAGATAGAAATCAAAACTAACTTCTATTTAACATTCACTTCAAGAATCAAACAAAATGTACTCACATATGCTTAATCTCATGAAGCTACACATTGTATATACCTAACACACATGAAAGTTCAAGATCTAGAAGTTAGGTTTACAAACTTGAAAGAATAAATGAACTCTACACAGAAATCTCTATGCAGAATCCTAGATCTAACATACCTAAAAATCTCCAGACATGAAAGGTCTAAGTGATTACAAGCTTGAAAACCTAGAAAAGGAAAATTCTCACATAAGGCCAATTACATTTAAGCTCGAACACAAATCTGGACTTGAAGGAAGGAGAAGAACGCTTAGCCGCGCATGGAGATGGAAAGATCGGAGGATTTGCGAGATGAAATGGCCATGGCGGAGGTGAAGAAGATGAAGATGAAGTTGAGAGAGTTTGTTAGAGGAGAGAGAAAATGAAAGTGAAGTGAGAAGAGAGATGTTCAGATGTTAGTTATGTTTGGGGTTTTATAGTGGTGAGTAACTTTGGGATTATCGCCCAAAGGGTAGTTTTGGTATTTGGTAAAGGTTAGGATGAATGTGGACTAGATCTCATCTCCATGCAATTCCAAAGGTTCCTCCTTTTTCTCCAAGTGATTGTGCTTCCCTTTTTGCCCTTAATGAGGTCTCCAGACTTGAATTTGGCCTTGGCGCCAATTTTGCCTCATTTAGAAAGCTGCAGGGCTGACTTTGCCTTAAATTAACTCTGCACCAAATACTTCTGAAAAGTAGTTGACATTTCTGATCATTGTGCAGTTTGGCTCATGTACTCGCTGGCTGATGGACTTCAGCTTCCGGATGTGAAACTTCATGTTGCAAGCGCAAGCACATTCACTTCCGGATGAGAATCCACTGGATGAGAATCCACTTCCGGATGTAGCTCTTTGTCCGCCAGCGCCAGCACGTTTACTTCCGGATGTAGCTCTCTGTCCGCCAGCGCCAGCACGTTTACTTCCGGATGTAAATCCACTTCCTCAAGTAGCTCAGCTTCCGGATGTGACTTTGAGTACTCTCCATCTAGCCTTCCTTCTTGCCAAATTATCTCCATTGAAACTCCACCAAGGGTGTGTGGGGTCCACTTGGGACCCTCCTACATGAAAAACACATCTCATAGTCAAAATGACCAAAATACCCTTAGTTCTATAAAATGCAAATAATAAGGCTATTATTCTTCAAATATTTATACATAAGCATGTGCATGAAAATGTATCAATAATGATCAAATATAACAAATAAACCATACTAATTAAGCTCAAATGCACATGCTTAAAGGTATGAAATTTGGTCTAATCAGTTGACCAAAAGTACCAAACTCTAGGGAATAATGTCACTAAAACACAAAAACTAGATTGAAATGGTCAAAATCCAAACTTGGGCTCCATTTAGTGATAAAACTTGCAATTGGGCTTAAAACGAGTTATGTTCATGCATTTGGCAAAATTTTGGTGTTTGTTGACCAAAAGTACCAGACTCTAGAGAATAATGTCACTAAAACGCAAAAACTAGATTGAAATGGTCAAAATACAAACTTGGGCTCCTTTTAGTGCTAAAACTTGCAATTTGGCTTAAAACGAGTTATGTTCATGCATTTGGCAAACTTTTGGTGTTTGTTGACCAAAAGTACCACACTCTAGAGAATAATGTCACTAAAACGCAAAAACTAGATTGAAATGCTCAAAATCCAAACTTGGGCTCCTTTTAGTGCTAAAACGTGCAATTGGGCTTAAAACGAGTTATGGTGATGCATTTGTCAAACTTTTGGTGTTTGTTGACCAAAAGTACCACACTCTAGAGAATAATGTCACTAAAACACAAAAACTAGATTGAAATGGTCAAAATCCAAACTTGGGCTCCATTTAGTGCTAAAACGTGCAATTGGGCTTAAAACGAGTTATGTTCATGCATTTGGCAAACTTTTGGTGTTTGTTGACCAAAAGTACCAGCACTCTAGAGAATAATGTCACTAAAACGCAAAAACTAGATTGAAATGGTCAAAATCCAAACTTGGGCTCCTTTTAGTGCTAAAACTTGCAATTGGGCTTAAAACGAGTTATGTTCATGCATTTGGCAAACTTTTGGTGTTTGTTGACCAAAAGTACCAGCACTCTAGAGAATAATGTCACTAAAACGCAAAAACTAGATTGAAATGGTCAAAATACAAACTTGGGCTCCTTTTAGTGCTAAAACTTGCAATTGGGCTTAAAACGAGTTATGTTCATGCATTTGGCAAACTTTTGGTGTTTGTTGACCAAAAGTACCACACTCTAGAGAATAATGTCACTAAAACGCAAAAACTAGATTGAAATGGTCAAAATCCAAACTTGGGCTCCTTTTAGTGCTAAAACGTGCAATTGCGCTTAAAACGAGTTATGTTCATGCATTTCGCAAACTTTTGGTGTTTGTTGACCAAAAGTACCACACTCTAGAGAATAATGTCAGTAAAACGCAAAAACTAGATTGAAATGGTCAAAATCCAAACTTGGGCTCCTTTTAGTGCTAAAACGTGCAATTGGGCTTAAAACGAGTTATGGTGATGCATTTCGCAAACTTTTGGTGTTTGTTGACCAAAAGTACCACACTCTAGAGAATAATGTCATCTAGAACGCAAAAACTAGATTGAAATGGTCAAAATCCAAACTTGGGCTCCATTTAGTGCTAAAACGTGCAATTGGGCTTAAAACGAGTTATGTTCATGCATTTGGCAAACTTTTGGTGTTTGTTGACCAAAAGTACCAGACTCTAGAGAATAATGTCACTAAAACGCAAAAACTAGATTGAAATGGTCAAAATCCAAACTTGGGCTCCTTTTAGTGCTAAAACGTGCAATTGAGCTTAAAACGAGTTATGGTGATGCATTTGGCAAACTTTTGGTGTTTGTTGACGAAAAGTACCACACTCTCGAGAATAATGTCACTAAAACGCAAAAACTAGATTGAAATGGTCAAAATCCAAAATTGGGCTCCTTTTAGTGCTCAAACGTGCAATTGGGCTTAAAACGAGTTGTGTTCATGCATTTGGCAAACTTTTGGTGTTTGTTGACCAAAAGTACCACACTCTAGAGAATAATGTCACTAAAACGCAAAAACTAGATTGAAATGGTCAAAATCCAAACTTGGGCTCCTTTTAGTGCTAAAACGTGCAATTGAGCTTAAAACGAGTTATGGTGATGCATTTGGCAAACTTTTAGTGTTTGTTGACCGAAAAGTACCACACTCTAGAGAATAATGTCACTAAAACGCAAAAACTAGATTGAAATGGTCAAAATCCAAACTTGGGCTCCTTTTAGTGCTAAAACGTGCAATTGGGCTTAAAACGAGTTATGTTCATGCATTTGGCAAACTTTTGGTGTTTGTTGACCAAAAGTACCACACTCTAGAGAATAATGTCACTAAAACGCAAAAACTAGATTGAAATGGTCAAAATCCAAACTTGGGCTCCTTTTAGTGCTAAAACATGCAATTGGGCTTAAAACGAGTTATGGTGATGCATTTGGCAAAAGTTTTGGTGTTTGTTGAGCAAAAGTACCACACTCTAGGAGAATAATGTCACTAAAACGCAAAAACTAGATTGAAATGGTCAAAATCCAAACTTGGGCTCCTTTTAGTGCTAAAAACGTGCAATTGGGCTTAAAACGAGTTATGTTCATGCATTTGGCAAACTCTTGGTGTTTGTTGACCAAAAGTACCACACTCTAGAGAATAATGTCACTAAAACACAAAAACTAGATTGAAATGGTCAAAATCCAAACTTGGGCTCCATTTAGTGATAAAACTTGCAATTGGGCTTAAAACGAGTTATGTTCATGCATTTGGCAAACTTTTGGTGTTTGTTGACCAAAAGTACCAGACTCTAGAGAATAATGTCACTAAAACGCAAAAACTAGATTGAAATGGTCAAAATACAAACTTGGGCTCCTTTTAGTGCTAAAACTTGCAATTTGGCTTAAAACGAGTTATGTTCATGCATTTGGCAAACTTTTGGTGTTTGTTGACCAAAAGTACCACACTCTAGAGAATAATGTCACTAAAACGCAAAAACTAGATTGAAATGGAGCAAAATCCAAACTTGGGCTCCTTTTAGTGCTAAAACGTGCAATTGCGCTTAAAACGAGTTATGTTCATGCATTTCGCAAACTTTTGGTGTTTGTTGACCAAAAGTACCACACTCTAGAGAATAATGTCAGTAAAACGCATAAACTAGATTGAAATGGTCAAAATCCAAACTTGGGTTCCTTTTAGTGCTAAAACGTGCAATTGGGCTTAAAACGAGTTATGGTGATGCATTTCGCAAACTTTTGGTGTTTGTTGACCAAAAGTACCACACTCTAGAGAATAATGTCTCTAGAACGCAAAAACTAGATTGAAATGGTCAAAATCCAAACTTGGGCTCCATTTAGTGCTAAAACGTGCAATTGGGCTTAAAACGAGTTATGTTCATGCATTTGGCAAACTTTTGGTGTTTGTTGACCAAAAGTACCAGACTCTAGAGAATAATGTCACTAAAACGCAAAAACTAGATTGAAATGGTCAAAATCCAAACTTGGGCTCCTTTTAGTGCTAAAACGTGCAATTGAGCTTAAAACGAGTTATGGTGATGCATTTGGCAAACTTTTGGTGTTTGTTGACGAAAAGTACCACACTCTCAGAGAATAATGTCACTAAAACGCAAAAACTAGATTGAAATGGTCAAAATCCAAAATTGGGCTCCTTTTAGTGCTAAAACGTGCAATTGGGCTTAAAACGAGTTGTGTTCATGCATTTGGCAAACTTTTGGTGTTTGTTGACCAAAAGTACCACACTCTAGAGAATAATGTCACAAAAACGCAAAAACTAGATTGAAATGGTCAAAATCCAAACTTGGGCTCCTTTTAGTGCTAAAACGTGCAATTGAGCTTAAAACGAGTTATGGTGATGCATTTGGCAAACTTTTAGGTGTTTGTTGACGAAAAGTACCACACTCTCGAGAATAATGTCACTAAAACGCAAAAACTAGATTGAAATGGTCAAAATCCAAACTTGGGCTCCTTTTAGTGCTAAAACGTGCAATTGGGCTTAAAACGAGTTAGTGTTCATGCATTTGGCAAACTTTTGGTGTTTGTTGACCAAAAGTACCACACTCTAGAGAATAATGTCACTAAAACGCAAAAACTAGATTGAAATGGTCAAAATCCAAACTTGGGGTCCTTTTAGTGCTAAAACATGCAATTGGGCTTAAAACGAGTTATGGTGATGCATTTGGAAAAGTTTTGGTGTTTGTTGAGCAAAAGTACCACACTCTAGGGAGTAATGTCACTAAAACGCAAAAACCTAGATTGAAATGGTCAAAATCCAAACTTGGGCTCCTTTTAGTGCTAAAAACGTGCAATTGGGCTTAAAACGAGTTATGTTCATGCATTTGGCAAACTCTTGTTGTTTGTTGACCAAAAGTACCACACTCTAGAGAATAATGTCACTAAAACGCAAAAACTAGATTGAAATGGTCAAAATCCAAACTTGGGCTCCTTTTAGTGCTAAAAAACGTGCAATTGGGCTTAAAACGAGTTATGTTCATGCATTTGGCAAACTTTTGGTGTTTGTTGACCAAAAGTACCAGACTCTAGAGAATAATGTCACTAAAACGCAAAAACTAGATTGAAATGGTCAAAATCCAAACTTGGGCTCCTTTTAGTGCTAAAACGTGCAATTGGGCTTAAAACGAGTTATGGTGATGCAGTTGTCAAACATTTGGTGTTTGTTGACCAAAAGTACCAAACTCTAGGGAATAATGTCACTAAAACACAAAAACTAGATTGAAATGGTCAAAATCCAAACTTGGGCTCCATTTAGTGATAAAACTTGCAATTGGGCTTAAAACGAGTTATGTTCATGCATTTGGCAAAATTTTGGTGTTTGTTGACCAAAAGTACCAGACTCTAGAGAATAATGTCACTAAAACGCAAAAACTAGATTGAAATGGTCAAAATACAAACTTGGGCTCCTTTTAGTGCTAAAACTTGCAATTGGGCTTAAAACGAGTTATGTTCATGCATTTGGCAAAATTTTGGTGTTTGTTGACCAAAAGTACCAGACTCTAGAGAATAATGTCACTAAAACGCAAAAACTAGATTGAAATGGTCAAAATACAAACTTGGGCTCCTTTTAGTGCTAAAACTTGCAATTTGGCTTAAAACGAGTTATGTTCATGCATTTGGCAAACTTTTGGTGTTTGTTGACCAAAAGTACCACACTCTAGAGAATAATGTCACTAAAACGCAAAAACTAGATTGAAATGGAGAAAATCCAAACTTGGGCTCCTTTTAGTGCTAAAACGTGCAATTGCGCTTAAAACGAGTTATGTTCATGCATTTCGCAAACTTTTGGTGTTTGTTGACCAAAAGTACCACACTCTAGAGAATAATGTCAGTAAAACGCAAAAACTAGATTGAAATGGTCAAAATCCAAACTTGGGTTCCTTTTAGTGCTAAAACGTGCAATTGGGCTTAAAACGAGTTATGGTGATGCATTTCGCAAACTTTTGGTGTTTGTTGACCAAAAGTACCACACTCTAGAGAATAATGTCTCTAGAACGCAAAAACTAGATTGAAATGGTCAAAATCCAAACTTGGGCTCCATTTAGTGCTAAAACGTGCAATTGGGCTTAAAACGAGTTATGTTCATGCATTTGGCAAACTTTTGGTGTTTGTTGACCAAAAGTACCAGACTCTAGAGAATAATGTCACTAAAACGCAAAAACTAGATTGAAATGGTCAAAATCCAAACTTGGGCTCCTTTTAGTGCTAAAACGTGCAATTGAGCTTAAAACGAGTTATGGTGATGCATTTGGCAAACTTTTGGTGTTTGTTGACGAAAAGTACCACACTCTCGAGAATAATGTCACTAAAACGCAAAAACTAGATTGAAATGGTCAAAATCCAAAATTGGGCTCCTTTTAGTGCTCAAACGTGCAATTGGGCTTAAAACGAGTTGTGTTCATGCATTTGGCAAACTTTTGGTGTTTGTTGACCAAAAGTACCACACTCTAGAGAATAATGTCACTAAAACGCAAAAACTAGATTGAAATGTTCAAAATCCAAACTTGGGCTCCTTTTAGTGCTAAAACGTGCAATTGAGCTTAAAACGAGTTATGGTGATGCATTTGGCAAACTTTTAGTGTTTGTTGACGAAAAGTACCACACTCTCGAGAATAATGTCACTAAAACGCAAAAACTAGATTGAAATGGTCAAAATCCAAAATTGGGCTCCTTTTAGTGCTAAAACGTGCAATTGGGCTTAAAACGAGTTGTGTTCATGCATTTGGCAAACTTTTGGTGTTTGTTGACCAAAAGTACCACACTCTAGAGAATAATGTCACTAAAACGCAAAAACTAGATTGAAATGGTCAAAATCCAAACTTGGGCTCCTTTTAGTGCTAAAACATGCAATTGGGCTTAAAACGAGTTATGGTGATGCATTTGGAAAACGTTTTGGTGTTTGTTGAGCAAAAGTACCACACTCTAGGAGATAATGTCACTAAAACGCAAAAACTAGATTGAAATGGTCAAAATCCAAACTTGGGCTCCTTTTAGTGCTAAAAACGTGCAATTGGGCTTAAAACGAGTTATGTTCATGCATTTGGCAAACTCTTGGTGTTTGTTGACCAAAAGTACCACACTCTAGAGAATAATGTCACTAAAACGCAAAAACTAGATTGAAATGGTCAAAATCCAAACTTGGGCTCCTTTTAGTGCTAAAAACGTGCAATTGGGCTTAAAACGAGTTATGTTCATGCATTTGGCAAACTTTTGGTGTTTGTTGACCAAAAGTACCAGACTCTAGAGAATAATGTCACTAAAACGCAAAAACTAGATTGAAATGGTCAAAATCCAAACTTGGGCTCCTTTTAGTGCTAAAACGTGCAATTGAGCTTAAAACGAGTTATGGTGATGCATTTGGCAAACTTTTGGTGTTTGTTGACGAAAAGTACCACACTCTCGAGAATAATGTCACTAAAACGCAAAAACTAGATTGAAATGGTCAAAATCCAAACTTGGGCTCCTTTTAGTGCTAAAACATGCAATTGGGCTTAAAACGAGTTATGGTGATGCATTTGGCAAACTTTTGGTGTTTGTTGACCAAAAGTACCACACTCTAGAGAATAATGTCACTAAAACGCAAAAACTAGATTGAAATGGTCAAAATCCAAACTTGGGCTCCTTTTAGTGCTAAAACAGTGCAATTGGGCTTAAAACGAGTTATGGTGATGCATTTGGAAAACTTTTGGTGTTTGTTGAGCAAAAGTACCACACTCTAGGAGATAATGTCACTAAAACGCAAAAACTAGATTGAAATGGTCAAAATCCAAACTTGGGCTCCTTTTAGTGCTAAAAACGTGCAATTGGGCTTAAAACGAGTTATGTTCATGCATTTGGCAAACTCTTGGTGTTTGTTGACCAAAAGTACCACACTCTAGAGAATAATGTCACTAAAACGCAAAAACTAGATTGAAATGGTCAAAATCCAAACTTGGGCTCCTTTTAGTGCTAAAAACGTGCAATTGGGCTTAAAACGAGTTATGTTCATGCATTTGGCAAACTTTTGGTGTTTGTTGACCAAAAGTATCACACTCTAGAGAATAATGTCACTAAAACGGCAAAAACTAGATTGAAATGGTCAAAATCCAAACTTGGGCTCCTTTTAGTGCTAAAACGTGCAATTGAGCTTAAAACGAGTTATGATGATGCATTTGGCAAACTTTTGGTGTTTGTTGACGAAAAGTACCACACTCTCGAGAATAATGTCACTAAAACGCAAAAACTAGATTGAAATGGTCAAAATCCAAAATTGGGCTCCTTTTAGTGCTAAAACGTGCAATTGGGCTTAAAACGAGTTGTGTTCATGCATTTGGCAAACTTTTGGTGTTTGTTGACCAAAAGTACCACACTCTAGAGAATAATGTCACTAAAACGCAAAAACTAGATTGAAATGGTCAAAATCCAAACTTGGGCTCCTTTTAGTGCTAAAAACGTGCAATTGGGCTTAAAACGAGTTATGTTCATGCATTTGACAAACTTTTGGTGTTTGTTGACCAAAAGTACCACACTCTAGAGAATAATGTCACTAAAACGCAAAAACTAGATTGAAATGGTCAAAATCCAAACTTGGGCTCCTTTTAGTGCTAAAACGTGCAATTGAGCTTAAAACGAGTTATGGTGATGCATTTGGCAAACTTTTGGTGTTTGTTGACCAAAAGTACCAGCACTCTAGAGAATAATGTCACTAAAACGCAAAAACTAGATTGAAATGGTCAAAATCCAAACTTGGGCTCCTTTTAGTGCTAAAACGTGCAATTGAGCTTAAAATCGAGTTATGGTGATGCATTTGGCAAACTTTTGGTGTTTGTTGACCAAAAGTACCACACTCTAGAGAATAATGTCACTAAAACGCAAAAACTAGATTGAAATGGTCAAAATCCAAACTTGCGCTCCTTTTACATGCTAAAACGTGCAATTGGGCTTAAAACGAGTTATGTTCATGCATTTGGAAAACTTTTGGTGTTTGTTGACCAAAAGTACCACACTCTAGAGAATAATGTCACTAAAACGCAAAAACTAGATTGAAATGGAGAAAATCCAAACTTGGGCTCCTTTTAGTGCTAAAACGTGCAATTGCGCTTAAAACGAGTTTTGTTCATGCATTTGGCAAACTTTTGGTGTTTGTTGACCAAAAGTACCACAGTCTAGAGAATAATGTGACTAAAACGCAAAAACTAGATTGAAATGGTCAAAATCCAAACTTGGGCTCCTTTTAGTGCTAAAACGTGCAATTGGGCTTAAAACGAGTTATGGTGATGCATTTCGCAAACTTTGGTGTTTGTTGACCAAAAGTACCACACTCTAGAGAATAATGTCTCTAAAACGCAAAAACTAGATTGAAATGGTCAAAATCCAAACTTGGGCTCCATTTAGTGCTAAAACGTGCAATTGGGCTTAAAACGAGTTATGGTGATGCATTTCGCAAACTTTTGGTGTTTGTTGACCAAAAGTACCACACTCTAGAGAATAATGTCAGTAAAACGCAAAAACTAGATTGAAATGGTCAAAATCCAAACTTGGGCTCCTTTTAGTGCTAAAACGTGCAATTGGGCTTAAAACGAGTTATGGAGATGCATTTGATTTAACTCTTTTTCGTCGCCTAAAAAGGTTAATCAAAACAATTCTATACTCAACTACTAGGTAGTAGTGGTGAGTTAGGTCGAATCCACAATCTAGGTTTAATCTTGCTAATTCTAAGGATCAATGTCAAGCAAATTATGAATATGTATGAGAGTGATTTTTACTATCAACTACAAATTAAATCTAACAAAAACAACAACTAGCCGAATTAAAATGTAAAAGTATGAGATGAGAGGTCACCTCCTTCTCCAAGTACTTAGTGCTTTGATGAATTAGACTTCATATACTTGTTTCACTTAATATAAACTAGTTAAATCCTTGAGAACTCTTTAATCAAAGAAATCTACAAGAGTTTAACTAATTTAATTAAGCCTTAAGCTCTTTCAAGCCAAGAACATACCAAAAGCAACTCTAAACACTAGATCTAGCATTTAGGAAACAAATTCATTCCACAAATGTAAGAGGAGCTAATCGCACACACATACATGTATGAAATTACAAGAATTAAGCCAAGGTTTTCATGTCCTTAACATAAAAAAGAGATTCCAAGCCACAATTAAGTAGAACACCTCAAATCAAGATAATCTAACCTATACAAGCCTAAATCTAGACATACATAGGCAAAAACTTACATCTAGCTTGGAACCTAAAAGAGCAAATTACAAGCATATGAAGCCAATTGTTGAGTTCTACAAGCACATTTCCTTGGAGAAGAAGGAGAGGAAGCTTTAGCCGAGCATGGACATGGAGGAATGAGGTGAAAAGTGAGGAGAAATTTCGGCCATGAGGTGTATGTGGTGGAAAGAAGAGAGAAAATGGAGAGAAAGAAGATGAAGATGAGATGGAAAGTGAAGGAATGTGTCAAATGAAGTTAGTTGGGGATTAAGTAAGTGAGTTAGTTAGATGATGAGTTGGCTTAGGGAGTTAATGAGCTGTCAAGTGGAGGTTATGAGCTGTCAAAAGATATTTTTGATGGTGGTTTAAGGGTAAAGGCCGAAAGGTGTGAGGTTAATGGAAGGAGGGGTATTTTCGGAATTGTGCGGCAAATGTGGATGAATGTGGACTTGATGTGGGCTAAATGCATTCCCAAAGGTCTCTCCTTTTTCTCCAATTGATTGTGCTCCCAAAAATGCCCTTAATGAGGTCTCCAAATTTGAATTTGAAGTTGGAGCCAATTTTTCCTCATTTGGAAAGATGCTCCAAAAGTGTCTTGTCCTTTTTACCAAAAATGGTAATTGTTGCTTTATGTCATTTTCCTTGCCAACTAGCCTTCCTCCTTGCCAACTAAGCTCCATCAAAGCTCCACCAAGGATGTGTGGGGCCCACGTGGGACCCCCCCTACATTAAAATATCATCAAATAGTCAAAATGACCAAAATACCCTTGGTTTCATAAAATGCAAGTAATAAGGCTATTATTCTTCAAATATTTACACATAAGCATGCGCATAAAAATATACTAATAATGATCAAATATATCAATTAATTCCCACTAATTAAGCTCAAATGCACATGCTTAAAGGTATGAAATTTGGTTCAATCAAATCCCCCACACTTAATCTTTGCACTCCGGGCAAAGTCATATAAAAGACTAACTTAATCATTAAGCATAATGAAGGCAATTGGAATTGTCATAGCATATAAGTTGATCTTCTTGAACCTTTCCCTAAAACATCGCATGGGCCAAATCTAAGAATACAAAGCGAATGCAAGTTTAACACGCAACTAAGCTTAAGGAGGAGTGTCAATTGAGATTTTTCCTCACCGGATAAAGTGTTTACACTCATTCACTCAAGTTAGGAAAAATGCCTAACTAGGGTCTTGTGATCACTCTTTGGCTCAATGCACTTGACCATCACCATAGGCTTGTAATAGCTCTAAGTTCTCCACCCATTATTATGCATGACACAACCAAATCTAGAGGACTTTATGGGTTGAATGGAAGGCTAATAATGAATGGTGAATGATGGAAAGTAGTTAATGACCAATGACATGAACAAGTAATCACCACATATGCATGCAATACAATGAATACAACTCCACTAAACATGCTACATCTCTCTCTTTTTTTTCAAGCACTTTGTGCTTCTCTCATTTTTCCTTTCCACTCTTATGCCTTTGGCATACTCAAGCACTTTGTGCTATTTTTTACTTAGGCCTTTGGCCTTATTTCTTTTCTTTATTTCTTTTTGTTTTCCTTGGCCTTTGGCCATCTCTTTTTTCTTTCTTTTCAATGTGGCTCTCGGCCATCTTTTATTTCTCACAATGTAGCATGCTTTTCACTAGATACAACAATACAACACTAATATGAATACAAGCATATGCTATAGTCACTAATTCACACATTGGTCAAGGTGATAGAAAAGAATAGTGAATGGCCCAAAGGGGTTAAATCAAAGGATAATATTTGGTTGGCTTAGTGTTTGGGTCATGAGGGTTTAGAAAGAAACGCCCCTTTCATTTTCAATCATGCCATGCATTGTGATCTTGAACAAGAGCTAGGACAAGTTCTAGGAGGTCAAGTAACTATTGGCCCACTCAATTCGGTTGGAGGCTTCTCACTTTAATGGCTTACTCTAATTAGTCACTTCCTCCCTAAGAAAAGTTAAATGAGAAACTAACACCCTCTTTATACCTTAAAAGTGCCCCATGCAATGCCCTAAGTAATCATTCCAAAAATTCTACTTACACACTAGAGGACAATTCCATTTGCTTTCAAGAGCCATAATCAAGTCAGAAATTTGCTTAGAAAATTATGCCAATGAAATCCAAAAATTAAGTGTATGAGCTTTGAAATAAACCACTTTTAAGCACATAATACACCTCCCCCACACTTAAAGCATGCATTGTCCTCAATGGACCAATCAAATCAAGTAGGAAGATGCATTTTAAAGGCAAGGCAGCAACATAAAAGGCCGGGCAGTCCAAGCATACAAATGGCCTATGCATGTATTATTTACCAACAAACACTAAAAAACAACCTAACACAAATCTAATAATTTTTTAAACTAGATGCCTCTGTCGGATGCAAATTTGCTATCGGAAGCCACTCTGGATTCAGATTCTAATTCCCATCCCTAGCGGATGCAAAAGTGCTATTGGAAGCAAAACTGGACTTAGATTTTTTTTAAAGTTAAGTCCCTTCCGGAAGCAAAAGTGCTTCTGGAAGCAAAAGTGCTTCCGGAAGCTCAACCATACTTGGATGTTCTAAGTAATCTCCCTTCCGGAAGCAAAAGTGCTTTCGGAAGCTCCTCAAGCTTCAGATTTCTAAGTTAAGGCTCTATCGGATGTACAAATGCTATCAAAGCCAAACTAAACTTAGACTCAAGTGAACTCGCTACCGGAAGCAAAAATGCTACCGGAAGCTCAACTAGACTCCGCTGGCGGAAGCAAATTTACTTCCCTTAGCACTGACGCTGGCGGATGCAGAACTCATCCGGTAGCGGAAGTCAATTCAACACTAATCCGATCCTATTTGACATAATCTAAGTGAAACGCTTCCGCTAGCCAAAACACTTCCGGATGCAAAATCCTATTTCCACAGTAACACTTCCGGAAGCAAATAGGCATCCCCAAGCACTAGTGAATTTTTTTTTTTTAACCTAAAACAATACACTCAAACATAAACCTAAACACATTTCTAATTTTTCTAAACAAATATCTTCCCCCACACTTAAGATATTAACTAATCAAAGCAAGTGAGGAAAGGATAGAAGCAACCTTTAGGGCGGCTTGAAGTTATCCTTGAAAAATAGGAATTTATGGCCATGAAGTTGGTGAAGTCGGCCAATTTGAAGCTTCTTCATTATGCTTTTACCAAAAGCATCGCATGAGGTTTGGAGCTTCCTAGTAAGTTCCCTTGCGACCTTAATGAACTCCCAATATTCCTTGTGCATCCGAAAAGTGCCTACAACATGAAACAAACGTCCCTTTTGCAAGGGGTTGTAGGCATGCCAAGATAAACAAAGTGGAGCACTAGGAAAATCAAAATATACATGCTTAGAAGGAACACCATAAGATATGGAAATCGAGTGAGAATCATGAAATGAATCAAGATGTTGCCCCTCTGAAGCACTTGACCAGTGATCTCCATTTGACCTCCCCATCAAACTTTTTGTATGGCTTCGCAAAGCAAGTATCAAGGTAGAGGATTCTCCTTGCAAAGCACTATCTGCACGCATGCGCCTCAATCGGCTCCGCCAATCCAAAATTGTATACAAGGTATAGAAACGCAAGTCTCCTTGCAATTGAACTCCAGCCTCCATCATGAGAGCAAGTACTCCTTCCAACCTAGCTGGATCCATAAAATTGAACAAACATCCCTTGTGCAAGGGGTTGTACCTAGACAAGGAGTGTATAAATGTACCAACAACATCAAGTTCACAGTCATCAGGCTTGGGACTAGTAACATCATGACGCATGCTCACAATACTAAAATCATCAGCAAGAGAGTTCATGCAAGCGTCATTAGCATTCACCAAGCAAGAGTTAAAAGAACCGGAATATGTATGCTCATCCTCATGTGAAAGTAAGCGCAAGGGACTTACTTGCTGTTCTACCACAGTTTCAAACAACAATGTATATGGCCTACATGCTTTCTTATATATGCAAATATTAAATGAAGGCTTAGCATAAGTAGGCAGTGGCTCAAGAACAACCAGCAATGGCACATTAAACTCAAGCATAGAAAACAAATCAAGGATTACACTCTGAACAAGCTCATGAAATGTCTTCTTCCCTAAGTTACTTGAACTAGGAAAGGTAACAAGTGTAGGATCAAAAATTATACCTTTAGATGATTTATGCACGAGTTGAGAAGTAGAGAAAGATTCAAGCTCTTGTGCCAATGGCGCTTCCACCTTGCATTCTACTTTAGAAATTTTATGCTCCTCCTCTTCAATACGAAATTGGCTCTCGGCCTCTGGGCATTCTCCAACCAAGGGAGGAGGGTTCTCTGCCTCACTATGAACTTCCTCAGGAACATGTGTCACTGGAGTAGGATACTGTCCATTTTGCTCATCATCCTTAGGATGAGACTGTTGCACCATATCACGTATAAACGCCTTCGAGACCTCTTGCTCCAAGAGAAGGGAGCTCTCGGTCTCTTGGTCTTTCTCCCCAATGGAAGAGGGCAATCCGGTCACTTCTTGCTCCTCAACCTCCTCATTCTTCTCTAGGGAATTAGAGTGATGTTCAACATGTGTATCACCCCTAGAAGTAGCCTCATCTATTGTATCAGCACCCAAGACAACATCATTATTTGCTGGTTGCAATTCTTTCAATTGTCTTCTATGGAATTCCACGAGAAGAGGATATTTACCCTCATAACAGTCAACGCATATGCTCAACTCATCACATGAACAAGTCATAGAATCATCAAGATTATCACTAAGTGAAGCACTAGGTAAGACTCCATTAGACTCAAAGGTGCTAGGTGGATTTGCAACATCCATCTCAATCCTAGGATAAGCCTCTTGGCACTTTTGAGGTTCATGCTCTTCTTCATCAAAGCAAGGAATTGATTCAACTTGAACTCCTCCCTCCAAATTCATGTCATTAGGATTTACAACAATATTGGAAAGGAGGTCACCTTGCCTTGCCTCTTCCTCGGCCCTTTCGTTCACCCATTGAGAAACAATTGAACAAATGTTCTCCTTAAGTCTCTCTTGATATTCATTCATCTTCTCCATAAGTGATGTACACATTTGCATCATCAAGTCTTCTGTACTAAAAGAGGGAGAATCTGGACATGGAGAAGCATACTCATTGGGCATTTGAGCATGAAAGAAGTCATTCTGCTCCATATGTGTAGGAACACAGCTTTCTAAAGGCTCTTGATGATCATAAAAATTGTGCTCATAGCCATGAGGAGGTGGATTAGGCTCATATGGATAAGCTTCCTGATAGGCATACACATCCGGCCTCTGAGCACAAGAAGAAGTAGGCCCCATTTGGTAAGGGTCATAATCTTGATATTGAGGAGCATACCCTTGTTGATCTTGAAAAGCATGTGAAGGAGTAGCATAACCTCCTCCCCCCCACTCAAAGCTTGGATGGTCCTCCCATCCTTGATGGTATGTGTTGGTGGAAGGGTTATGCTCTTGGAATGGAGATCTCCTCCCATAGAATTGTTGTGGATTGGTGGCCATGCCATGAGGTGAGAATGAGGCATATGGCCTTGCAAAGTCATTCATTCTTTCATCCATGAAGAACAAGCGTTAAAATGTCCTGCAAAAATGGGCAAAACAAACCAACAAAACCCTGCAAACAAACCACAACAACCAGCCAGCAGCACAAACAGAATATAATCTCAAGTTGTCCAGAAATAGTCCAGAAAATCCAGCAAAACAGGGAAATTTCAAAAATTCACGCTGGACAGTAGGAATCGAATTGTGAGGCAAATAATATATCAAATGAAAGCTCAAAACTTGTAGTTTGTCCAGTTAAAACAGTTTCTCAAAATTCGTTATATATTGCTCCCAGGTTTAAAAATAGTGAGGAAGTAAAAACAGTGTTTCAGAGCAATTTCCAGCACACAGGGCAGAGTTCAAAAATTATTTTCAGACAATACAGAAGGAGTCTAGCAACAAGTAATATGTCCCTGGAAAGCTTAAAATGTGTAGTTTAACCACAAGAAACAAGTTTGGTCAAATTCGAGCTACAAAATTTATAATTGCACAAGCAAGCAAACTGGTCACACAGGGACTTTCCAACAAACAGTCTGACTTCAACGAATTGTTCCAGGCAATATACAAATCAGTTCTACACAAATAATATGTCCAAAGAAAGCTCAAATCTGGTAGATTATACTGGTAAAACAGTTTTATTTATTGTGCAGTAGATTGCTCCCAGTTTTAAAAACAAGGAACCTGAAATTCCAGCACAGTCAGACAACAAATTCCAGCAACTTTCTGAACAATTTCCTAACAATAGTTTGGCTAACTAGAGCAGCCAATTAAGCATCAAACAACACAAATATGTCCAGAAAAGTAATGAGCAATGTCCAAAAGGCACAAAATCAGAATTATGCTCACAATTCCAGAGTAACCGAATGGAACACAAGTGACAATAGATTAAAATTGTGACTACTAACACCTAAAACTAGCAAGAACTGGCCTAAACCGGCAACGGCGCCACTTGATTTAACTCTTTTTCGTCGCCTAAAAAGGTTAATCAAAACAATTCTATACTCAACTACTAGGTAGTAGTGGTGAGTTAGGTCGAATCCACAATCTAGGTTTAATCTTGCTAATTCTAAGGATCAATGTCACGCAAATTATGAATATGTATGAGAGTGATTTTTACTATCAACTACAAATTAAATCTAACAAAAACAACAACTAGCCGAATTAAAATGTAAAAGTATGAGATGAGAGGTCACCTCCTTCTCCAAGTACTTAGTGCTTTGATGAATTAGACTTCATATACTTGTTTCACTTAATATAAACTAGTTAAATCCTTGAGAACTCTTTAATCAAAGAAATCTACAAGAGTTTAACTAATTTAATTAAGCCTTAAGCTCTTTCAAGCCAAGAACATACCAAAAGCAACTCTAAACACTAGATCTAGCATTTAGGAAACAAATTCATTCCACAAATGTAAGAGGAGCTAATCGCACACACATACATGTATGAAATTACAAGAATTAAGCCAAGGTTTTCATGTCCTTAACATAAAAAAGAGATTCCAAGCCACAATTAAGTAGAACACCTCAAATCAAGATAATCTAACCTATACAAGCCTAAATCTAGACATACATAGGCAAAAACTTACATCTAGCTTGGAACCTAAAAGAGCAAATTACAAGCATATGAAGCCAATTGTTGAGTTCTACAAGCACATTTCCTTGGAGAAGAAGGAGAGGAAGCTTTAGCCGAGCATGGACATGGAGGAATGAGGTGAAAAGTGAGGAGAAATTTCGGCCATGAGGTGTATGTGGTGGAAAGAAGAGAGAAAATGGAGAGAAAGAAGATGAAGATGAGATGGAAAGTGAAGGAATGTGTCAAATGAAGTTAGTTGGGGATTAAGTAAGTGAGTTAGTTAGATGATGAGTTGGCTTAGGGAGTTAATGAGCTGTCAAGTGGAGGTTATGAGCTGTCAAAAGATATTTTTGATGGTGGTTTAAGGGTAAAGGCCGAAAGGTGTGAGGTTAATGGAAGAGGGGTATTTTCGGAATTGTGCGGCAAATGTGGATGAATGTGGACTTGATGTGGGCTAAATGCATTCCCAAAGGTCTCTCCTTTTTCTCCAATTGATTGTGCTCCCAAAAATGCCCTTAATGAGGTCTCCAAATTTGAATTTGAAGTTGGAGCCAATTTTTCCTCATTTGGAAAGATGCTCCAAAAGTGTCTTGTCCTTTTTACCAAAAATGGTAATTGTTGCTTTATGTCATTTTCCTTGCCAACTAGCCTTCCTCCTTGCCAACTAAGCTCCATCAAAGCTCCACCAAGGATGTGTGGGGCCCACGTGGGACCCCCCCTACATTAAAATATCATCAAATAGTCAAAATGACCAAAATACCCTTGGTTTCATAAAATGCAAGTAATAAGGCTATTATTCTTCAAATATTTACACATAAGCATGCGCATAAAAATATACTAATAATGATCAAATATATCAATTAATTCCCACTAATTAAGCTCAAATGCACATGCTTAAAGGTATGAAATTTGGTTCAATCAGCATTTCGCAAACCTTTGGTGTTTGTTGACCAAAAGTACCACACTCTAGAGAATAATGTCTCTAGAACACAAAAACTAGATTGAAATGGTCAAAATCCAAACTTGGGCTCCATTTAGTGCTAAAACGTGCAATTGAGCTTAAAACGAGTTATGGTGATGCATTTGGCAAACTTTTGGTGTTTTTTGACGAAAAGTACCACACTCTCGAGAATAATGTCACTAAAACGCAAAAACTAGATTGAAATGGTCAAAATCCAAAATTGGGCTCCTTTTAGTGCTAAAACGTGCAATTGGGCTTAAAACGAGTTGTGTTCATGCATTTGGCAAACTTTTGGTGTTTGTTGACCAAAAGTACCACACTCTAGAGAATAATGTCACAAAAACGCAAAAACTAGATTGAAATGGTCAAAATCCAAACTTGGGCTCCTTTTAGTGCTAAAAAACGTGCAATTGGGCTTAAAACGAGTTATGTTCATGCATTTGGCAAACTTTTGGTGTTTGTTGACCAAAAGTACCACACTCTAGTGAATAATATCACTAAAACGCAAAAACTAGATTGAAATAGTCAAAATCCAAACTTGGGCTCCTTTTAGTGCTAAAACATGCAATTGGGCTTAAAACGAGTTATGGTGATGCATTTAGAAAACTTTTGGTGTTTGTTGACCAAAAGTACCACACTCTAGAGAATAATGTCACTAAAACGCAAAAACTAGATTGAAATGGTCAAAATCCAAACTTGGGTTCCTTTTAGTGCTAAAACATGGAATTGGGCTTAAAACGAGTTATGGTGATGCATTTGGAAAAATTTTGGTGTTTGTTGATCAAAAGTACCACACTCTAGGGAGTAATGTCACTAAAACGCAAAAACTAGATTGAAATGGTCAAAATCCAAACTTGGGCTCCTTTTAGTGCTAAAAAACGTGCAATTGGGCTTAAAACGAGTTATGTTCATGCATTTGGCAAACTCTTGTTGTTTGTTGACCAAAAGTACCACAATCTAGAGAATAATGTCACTAAAACGCAAAAACTAGATTGAAATGGTCAAAATCCAAACTTGGGCTCCTTTTAGTGCTAAAAAACGTGCAATTGGGCTTAAAACGAGTTATGTTCATGCATTTGACAAACTTTTGGTGTTTGTTGATCAAAAGTACCACACTCTAGAGAATAATGTCAGTAAAACGCAAAAACTAGATTGAAATGGTCAAAATCCAAACTTGGGCTCCTTTTAGTGCTAAAACGTGCAATTGGGCTTAAAACGAGTTATGGTGATGCATTTCGCAAACTTTTGGTGTTTGTTGACCAAAATTACCACACTCTAGAGAATAATGTCTCTAGAACGCAAAAACTAGATTGAAATGGTCAAAATCCAAACTTGGGCTCCATTTAGTGCTAAAACGTGCAATTGGGCTTAAAACGAGTTATGTTCATGCATTTGGCAAACTTTTGGTGTTTATTGACCAAAAGTACCAGACTCTAGAGATTATTGTCACTAAAACGCAAAAACTAGATTGAAATGGTCAAAATCCAAACTTGGGCTCCTTTTAGTGCTAAAACGTGCAATTGAGCTTAAAACGAGTTATGGTGATGCATTTGGCAAACTTTTGGTGTTTTTTGACGAAAAGTACCACACTCTCGAGAATAATGTCACTAAAACGCAAAAACTAGATTGAAATGGTCAAAACCCAAAATTGGGCTCCTTTTAGTGCTAAAACGTGCAATTGGGCTTAAAACTAGTTGTGTTCATGCATTTGGCAAACTTTTGGTGTTTGTTGACCAAAAGTACCACACTCTAGAGAATAATGTCACAAAAACGCAAAAACTAGATTGAAATGATCAAAATCCAAACTTGGGCTCCTTTTAGTGCTAAAAAACGTGCAATTGGGCTTAAAACGTGTTATGTTCATGCATTTGGCAAACTTTTGGTGTTTGTTGACCAAAAGTACCACACTCTAGTGAATAATATCACTAAAACGCAAAAACTAGATTGAAATGGTCAAAATCCAAACTTGGGCTCCTTTTAGTGCTAAAACATGCAATTGGGCTTAAAACGAGTTATGGTGATGCATTTAGAAAACTTTTGGTGTTTGTTGACCAAAAGTACCACACTCTAGAGAATAATGTCACTAAAACGCAAAAACTAGATTGAAATGGTCAAAATCCAAACTTGGGTTCCTTTTAGTGCTAAAACATGCAATTGGGCTTAAAACGAGTTATGGTGATGCATTTGGAAAAATTTTGGTGTTTGTTGATCAAAAGTACCACACTCTAGGGAGTAATGTCACTAAAACGCAAAAACTAGATTGAAATGGTCAAAATCCAAACTTGGGCTCCTTTTAGTGCTAAAAAACGTGCAATTGGGCTTAAAACGAGTTATGTTCATGCATTTGGCAAACTCTTGTTGTTTGTTGACCAAAAGTACCACAATCTAGAGAATAATGTCACTAAAACGCAAAAACTAGATTGAAATGGTCAAAATCCAAACTTGGGCTCCTTTTAGTGCTAAAAAACGTGCAATTGGGCTTAAAACGAGTTATGTTCATGCATTTGACAAACTTTTGGTGTTTGTTGACCAAAAGTACCACACTCTAGAGAATAATGTCAGTAAAACGCAAAAACTAGATTGAAATGGTCAAAATCCAAACTTGGGCTCCTTTTACTGCTAAAAAACGTGCAATTGGGCTTAAAACGAGTTATGTTCATGCATTTGACAAACTTTTGGTGTTTATTGACCA
The DNA here is from genome assembly GCA_029929735.1 of Mimosa pudica. Taxonomy (NCBI): domain Eukaryota; kingdom Viridiplantae; phylum Streptophyta; class Magnoliopsida; order Fabales; family Fabaceae; genus Mimosa; species Mimosa pudica. Next base: position 852,145 of record JAKELP010000054.1, read on the forward strand.
AAAGTACCACACTCTAGAGAATAATGTCACTAAAACGCAAAAACTAGATTGAAATGGTCAAAATCCAAACTTGGGCTCCTTTTAGTGCTAAAACGTGAAATTGAGCTTAAATCGAGTTATGGTGATGCATTTGGCAAACTTTTGGTGTTTGTTGACCAAAAGTACCAGACTCTAGAGAATAATGTCACTAAAACGCAAAAACTAGATTGAAATGGTCAAAATCCAAACTTGGGCTCCTTTTAGTGCTAAAACGTGCAATTGAGCTTAAAACGAGTTATGGTGATGCATTTGGCAAACTTTTGGTGTTTGTTGACCAAAAGTACCACACTCTAGAGAATAATGTCACTAAAACGCAAAAACTAGATTGAAATGGTCAAAATCCAAACTTGGGCTCCTTTTAGTGCTAAAACGTCAAATTGAGCTTAAAACGAGTTATGTTGATGCATTTGACAAACTTTTGGTGTTTGTTGACAAAAAGTACCAGACTCTAGAGAATAATGTCACTAAAACGCAAAAACTAGATTGAAATGGTCAAAATCCAAACTTGGGCTCCTTTTATTGCTAAAACGTGCAATTGAGCTTAAAACGAGTTATGGTGATGCATTTGGCAAACTTTTGGTGTTTGTTGACCAAAAGTACCACACTCTGTTAGAATCTTAAGTTTTGATGAAGACTAAAATATGAAAGAATAGGCCAAGTACTTAGAAAGCAATAGGATAACATAGGATCCCAAGTAAGAGTGCAACCGGATGTGGATTTACTTCCGGATAGACTAGGACTCGCGCACGCGGATAAATGTTTCATCCCCCAGCGGCAGCGAGTAACTCACTAGGGATTTAACTTAGTCCATGAATGCTAGATATACAAAACCTTAAGACTAAGCTATGATTCAACCGGAAGTGAAATTGCTTCCTGTTAAACTTAGACTGGCGCAGACTGATAGAGTAGATATAACTCTAAGCGTCAGTGAGTTTACTACGTCAAGTGAAGTTGCTTCCTGTTAAACTTAGACTGGCACAGGCTGATCAAATAGAATAACCCCAAGCGTCAGTGAATCAGCCACGACAAGTAAAATTGCTTCCTGTTAGATTTAGACTGGCACAGACTGATAGAATAGATATAACCCTAAGCGTCAGTGAGTCTACCTCGTCAAGTGAAAGTGCATCCGATAGCGTAGTGACTAGCGCTGACTGTTGGATTGAAGGACACTGAGCGAGAGTGAGTAATAGTAAACAAAATCCTTCATCCAGTGGTTTTACTTCCGGATGTAGAAGTGCTTCCGGATACATCATAGACTAAGAGGACTAACGTTCAAAGTACACAATACACTAAGTCAGAACATAGTCTAAGTAAGACTACTCCCCATAAGCAAACAAGCTTCCCACAGCATATATAGTTCCTACTATACTTGATTATATATATTACTCTGATGGGACTAACAAGTGTGTGCAGAACTTGGTTGTACTTCCGGATGGAAATGAGCTTCCGGATGAAAGATACTCTTGGCACTGAGATTCAGAGACTAACTCTTGCAGAGCAAGACTGCCGCTTCCGGATGAACAATGAACGATGCACGATGATCATCCGTCAGCAGGATTACAAGAGTCAGAAGTACATATGCTCAGAAGTCAGTATGATGTTGTCAGAACAGAGTGGTTAGGATTGCTTTTCAGAGATAAAACAAGTCAACCCTGCTAAGCTTTAATGGAGCGTTTAAGAAGATGTACTTCCCAACGGTAACAAGAGGTTAACAGATATTCAAACAACATTGTTACCTACCAAGCATGAGGAGTATGAGAGATAAGGAGAACATAATCTGAAGATTCATTCAAGCTGTCAAAGCTCATACTACCCACAAGAGTCAGAGTCCATAAGAGAGCTTCTGATAGCAAGAGAGCATCCAATAGCAAAGCACTCTTATCATTCATGGACAAGTGCTTGGAAGACGAAGTTCCTCTATGTGATAACAAGCAGAATGATAGAGTCCACGAGCTTCACTTCAGATAGCAAGAGAGCTTCCGATAGTAAGTCTCTTAGCATCCTGAACTTATGCTTGAGGAACGAAGTCCTCATCTGACAACAAGCAAGAGTCAGACCGTACAGTGTATAGATGTCAGAACGACTTTTGCCAGAACAGTGTTGTCAGAACAGTGTTGACAGAACAGCTGGTTAGAGCACCTTTTCAGATAAAGCAAAGTCAACTCTGCTGTGCATTAATGAGGACAACGTATACAAGGCCCCAACGGCTATATTCAAACGGCCTTATTGCCTCTCCAACGGTTGGATAATCAGAGGCTGGTATAAAAGGAGATATTCTTCATTTCTAAAGTAGAGCTTCAGGAGTTTTGATAAGCAAGAGAAATAGAATGAAGAAGCTCAAGCCTACTATCTGAAATATCCTTCTACTCTCTGATCTTAAGTTGTAATACTCTTAGAGAGAGAATTTGTTGAGAGCAATTATTGTACCTAAGTGAGTAACATAATCTGTTCATTGAGTGAACCCACTTAGTTGAGCTTAAGTGTTTAGCACAATCAGTTCATAGAGTGAACATCCTATCAAACCTGTTCTAAAGCTTGTCGCTTGAAGAACAGTATTGTAATCATTGTTAAATCATTGTCTGTAAAGACTGAACCCTTCTAGGTGTGAGGGGGAGCTGTATAGGTTGCAAGTGAGCCCGCAAAACTTGCGGTTGTAAAGGTTGCAAGTGATCCCGTAAAACTTGCGGTTAGGTTTGCAGGTTAGCCGTTAGCAAAACCTGTGGGTTGTTAGGTGAACCCGTGTTCGTAAAACCTAAAGTGTAAAGGCTTCTCTTGTGCCCGGTTTAAACAAGAATAGTGGATTGGAAATCTCAGGTGTAGCCTGGGGACTGGATGTAGGTCTGGGTGACCGAACCAGGATAAATTTGTGTGTGCATAAATTTATATTTAATCATTCTATTTTGCATCACATAACATACTGACTTGTGCATAGCATTATTTATTATCATCATCACCGAGCACAAGCAGTCTTTCGAAAAAGAGTTCTAAGGTTTTATTCCCTCACCCAATTCACCCCCCCCCCTCTTGGGTGACAGCCACACATTTCATTTGGTATCAGAGCAGGTCACTTGTTTAAAGGATCCAACGATCTCAAGTGTAAAGACCTTGGCTGATTTGGGTTAAAAATGTTTTCCAAAGGCTTTGATCATACCATTCCACCCGTGCTAGAAAATATTGATTTTTGTTGGTGGAAAGCAAAGATGGAAAGTTTTATACAATCCACTAGTTTGAAAATGTGGGATATTTTTGAAAATGATTTTGATTTCAAACCAAGAGGAAACTGGACTGAAAAGGAGAAAAATTTGTTTTCCTTAAACATTAGAGCAATGCAAATTTTATACAAAAGTTTAACTGAAAATGATTTCCAGAAAATCAAACATTGCTCTAGTGCTAGAGATATTTGGAATACTCTTGATGTGATATATGCTTCTAACCCATCTCTTGAAAGCACAGCTATCCAAAGCTCAACTCGTGCCCCTTGTGGATCATCTACTGATGAGCTTCTGGAAGCTGATATTGAGGAAGCAGGCTTCAGTGAAGAGAGTATCCATCTCTGCCTAGAAGATTCAGAAAGTGAGGTATCTGGATCTGAAATTGAATTCTCTGATTTGCAAGATGCATACAATGAGTTATATACTGAATATTGTAAACTTGCAAATGAACTTCTAGGCTTAAAAGAAAAAGATAGGAAACTTGTAAAACTAATTTCTTCTTCTACATCCAAAGTTTCTGAGGTTTCTTTTAAAGAACTAGTGGTTCCGATAGCTAGCCCACTATCGGTAGGGAAAACTTCAACATGCCTTGAAAAATGTTTTGACTGTAAACACGTGTTGAAGGAAAAAGAAAAGCTTTCAAAAGAAACTGAGATTTCAAAGGAACAAAAAGCTTTTCTAAAGAAAACTAATCATGATAATGATAGAAAACCCCATTTTGATTATCATTCCATTATCTGTCATTATTGTGGTAGATTAGGACATATTTCTCACACATGCAGTCTTAGAAGAAATTCAAATGTGAGAAATAAGTTTGTATGGATTCCTAAAGGACAAGTAAGGTCCAGTGCTAACCATGTAGGACCCAAGTACAAATGGGTACCAAAACATCCTCCTAGTGCCTTACTTGTGCAGGAAAGATCAAGAGTTCCTCTTACCCCAAAGAAGAGAACTCGTGGTGATGCAACTGCTGAAACCCCCTGGTACAATCATAAGAAGCAATGCGCAACCACCAGGAACAATGGTTCTGTCTCAAGGATGAGCTATCACAGAGTTCCATTCAACTATCCTGAGAAGAACAAGAGAGAGTGGATTCCTCGATCAACATTGAAAAGGCTCTTGAATCCTACCTCTCAGAAGAAAGTGCTTCGAACCAAGGATAAGTATAGAAGATCTCCTTGAGTAAGCAAGGGATCACTTAGCAACGAAGCATTTGATAGTAAAATCTCCTATGCTAATATTAGATGGACTTATTGAGATTTTACATTAAGCACCCTAAGATGTGAACATTATATTAATCATAGAAGAAAGCTTAAAGAAATTAATAATGTTCATAAACCACATGCTGTCCATGACTAACTTGATCAAAAACCTTGTATATCCTTGTGCATATAGTCATGATAGATTCACCATGCCATACACATAGCAAGTAATCTTTAAGTGCATGTGAATTATATATAACCTACAAACTGACCTTCAGATCTAGACTTGGATACAAAAGGAAGGAACTATCTGATATTTTGTAGGAAAGGCAATCCGGAGGTTCAGCAAGACAAGGGTGAAGAAGACTCTGGCTAAAAAGAAGATCTCCTCCCTCGGTGAGCCTTCAGACAGTGAAGAAGAGTCAATTGCTGATCCTAAGGATGCTCTGAATGAACAAGAAGGGAAAAGGGAAAGCTAGGTCAAGCCAACCTCAAGACCCCAGCAACCCTGTCTGATAAACTCAGACTTCCCAGTTTGAAGGTTGAGATCAAAATGTTTATCTCCCTCACGGATCCAGTACAATAGGAGATGCATCAACATTTGAAGGATCTGTTGAATTTAGTGAGACTGTTGATCTGAAAAGCCATAGTAGAACCCCTGGAGCTTCAACAGATTCTTGTTCAGATCAATCAATCAGAGTTAGATGAGTTATGGGCTAAAATGAACAAGGAGCATGAGCAAAATCAGAGAGAGATAGGCTAAGATAGCCATCCCTCGGATTTGACCAGGATGTCACTGCTGCCCTCAGAAGGGAAATTGAAATGAAGCGGATTGCCCAAGCAGGAAGGCTCGCCCTTGGGGAAGCCATCTGATTCATGTGCCCCCAACAGTCTGCTAGCACAGAGGCAAGCTTGAGATAGCGCTGAGTGATCAACCTGCGGAGATACCCTCTGCTGAACCTGTGTCTCCCTCTGCGCCAGCACCCAATCTGAGTGAAGAGCTGTGTATGAAGTATGGGTTCAAGAGGCCAGAGACGCCAGTGGTAGCGATCACCAAGCTAATTCATCCCTCTGTACCAACTCCAATCCATCCTATTAGCGTCAGCAAGACTCAGGACTGTACCTCATCTGAACAATTTGTCAAGTCTTGTTGAGCATTCGTCACACATAGATTTTGGTGCTGCTCTGAAAATAGAAGAATCCTTGTATTGCCAACCAAAATCAAGCAAGCTACTGCTTGATGCGAATGGAGTTATGGTGATATCATTCTTACCCTCCTCTTTACTTGAATAATCATTTGGGTAGTAAATGCATGATGGCTTAACAGCTTTTATTTTTCTGAAACTGATATGATTTCCCTTATCTGTGATGACCTTATTTTCTGTAAAAATGATCCTATCATATCAAATTCATTTTCTGATATAATGCATACTGATTTTACAAATTCAAGAAGTCTGACACTTTGAAACTGAACTTCCTTCAAAACCTTCTAAATTTGTGCATGCTGAATCATTGTGTTAATAATTCACATGTCTTCATGATCTAACATGAACATCCTTGAGGCATATTTATTGAACTATACTTGCTTATGAAACTCTGAAAATATGCCATCTGTTTGATACTCGCTGTTCTATCACATTGATATTTATCTATGAGAGTATAAATAGAGCTCATCATGTCTTGATAGTGAAACTATGTGAACGTGTAGACAATTTCAAAATTAGTTTTCACATAATCATTGCTCATATTTTCTTAAACCAATCAGCAAGCATGATTTCTTAAAATTATTAACTTGTGCTGATTAACACAGATTGACTTGAATGTCCTGAGTATGGTCTCCAATGTTAAATCTTAAGTTCTTTCACTGACCATCAGGAAGCACTTGTTTCCTCAAGCACATGCAGGACCAATCATCAAGTCTGAGCAAGGTTGCTTTCGCAACAATCAGCGCCTTCGATAGCAGGCCAACTATTGAACCATGGGAAGAGTAGAGTGACTGCCCAGTCATGTCTGCTTGTGGTTGTAGCTCAGCTTGCCGAAGCGAATCATCAAAGCACTTGTGCTAGGGGTTTCCACTTGAGATAGCACACCTCTTGAAGATGTCAGGAAGCATGCTTATCTGCGTATGATTCAGATTCATGAGTCTAATAGAGTATGAGGATTCCTCATCTGTGGTAACATCAACACCTTACCATCTCTTATATATGACACATACATGGCATTGGTAAGGGTGTCAATTTAGGATGTTTTTCTCAATCTGCATTGACTTCATAATCATTCACTGTCTTAGAAAATCATCCCAGCTCACACATCTGTATCATTTATATGACACGCTGGAAAGTAATTGATAACATACCTCTCTTATATGCTTCTTTTCTTGATCTTGTGATGATTAATCTTAATATAGAAGAGAAGTAGATGGACATTACTTGATAATGATCCCTTGAAAATAGAGAGTTACATGCTGTCATCGATAATAAACTCTTGAGATGCTGTGATGCAATTTGTTTGGAAATTACTTTTGGCATTTTAAACTCACAAAATTCATTTGATTTGGTTTCATTTCATTTCACTTGGCATTCAATCATTTCATATCACAAGTTCAAACTCACATATTTCATTTGATTTCATTTGGTATCACGAATTTAAAATCACAAATTTTCATTTGATATCATAATCTGATTTTTAAACGCACCAAAATTATTTTGATATCATGTTAATCATTTCGAGAGGGTCAAAATTACTTTTGATGTCTTTTATATTTGAAAAGAATTTTCACCTTCAAAAAGAGAACTGTTTTTGTATGCTTTGATCTAGACTTAATCCTTGCAAAATATGTTCTGTTATCTTGCATAATGGTTAGGGAGAGTAAACTCACTTAGAATACTGAATCAATATTTTTTTTGTCTCACACTGTCTAGCTATCCTACATAATGTTTAGGGAGAATACAATCATTTAGGATCATGAATCATTATTGTTGTCCCTTATTAATTCTCGTACGATTGTATTGAATAGTCTAGAACAAATCTTTATTAACGATACATAGGGAGGAATATTAGGTAGAAAGCCCATTCCTAGGACAACGATAGAAGTATCCCCATCCCTAAGGCTAGCTTGCACTTGTTGAATTTTGATGAAGCCAAAAGGGGGAGAGAGATGAGACATGAGATGTCTAGAGATGAGATATGAGATGAGATATAAGATGTCTAGCCAGAGATGAGACATGAGATGTCTAGAGCTAAGATAAGATGTCTAGATATCTGGGGAGAGAACTGGGGAAAGAAATATAGCTCTGGGAGTGATCTAAGTTTAATTATGTTCTCTAGTCATCTATAGGTTTGTCATCATCAAAAAGGGGGAGAATGTTATAATCTTAAGTTTTGATGAAGACTAAAATATGAAAGAATAGGCCAAGTACTTAGAAAGCAATAGGATAACATAGGATCCCAAGTAAGAGTGCAACCGGATGTGGATTTACTTCCGGATAGACTAGGACTCGCGCACGCGGATAAATGTTTCATCCCCCAGCGGCAGCGAGTAACTCACTAGGGATTTAACTTAGTCCATGAACGCTAGATATACAAAACCTTAAGACTAAGCTATGATTCAACCGGAAGTGAAATTGCTTCCTGTTAAACTTAGACTGGCGCAGACTGATAGAGTAGATATAACTCTAAGCGTCAGTGAGTTTACTACGTCAAGTGAAGTTGCTTCCTGTTAAACTTAGACTGGCACAGGCTGATCAAATAGAATAACCCCAAGCGTCAGTGAATCAGCCACGACAAGTAAAATTGCTTCCTGTTAGATTTAGACTGGCACAGACTGATAGAATAGATATAACCCTAAGCGTCAGTGAGTCTACCTCGTCAAGTGAAAGTGCATCCGATAGCGTAGTGACTAGCGCTGACTGTTGGATTGAAGGACACTGAGCGAGAGTGAGTAATAGTAAACAAAATCCTTCATCCAGTGGTTTTACTTCCGGATGTAGAAGTGCTTCCGGATACATCATAGACTAAGAGGACTAACGTTCAAAGTACACAATACACTAAGTCAGAACATAGTCTAAGTAAGACTACTCCCCATAAGCAAACAAGCTTCCCACAGCATATATAGTTCCTACTATACTTGATTATATATATTACTCTGATGGGACTAACAAGTGTGTGCAGAACTTGGTTGTACTTCCGGATGGAAATGAGCTTCCGGATGAAAGATACTCTTGGCACTGAGATTCAGAGACTAACTCTTGCAGAGCAAGACTGCCACTTCCGGATGAACAATGAACGATGCACGATGATCATCCGTTAGCAGGATTACAAGAGTCAGAAGTACATATGCTCAGAAGTCAGTATGATGTTGTCAGAACAGAGTGGTTAGGATTGCTTTTCAGAGATAAAACAAGTCAACCCTGCTAAGCTTTAATGGAGCGTTTAAGAAGATGTACTTCCCAACGGTAACAAGAGGTTAACAGATATTCAAACAACATTGTTACCTACCAAGCATGAGGAGTATGAGAGATAAGGAGAACATAATCTGAAGATTCATTCAAGCTGTCAAAGCTCATACTACCCACAAGAGTCAGAGTCCATAAGAGAGCTTCTGATAGCAAGAGAGCATCCAATAGCAAAGCACTCTTATCATTCATGGACAAGTGCTTGGAAGACGAAGTTCCTCTATGTGATAACAAGCAGAATGATAGAGTCCACGAGCTTCACTTCAGATAGCAAGAGAGCTTCCGATAGTAAGTCTCTTAGCATCCTGGACTTATGCTTGAGGAACGAAGTCCTCATCTGACAACAAGCAAGAGTCAGACCGTACAGTGTATAGATGTCAGAACGACTTTTGCCAGAACAGTGTTGTCAGAACAGTGTTGACAGAACAGCTGGTCAGAGCACCTTTTCAGATAAAGCAAAGTCAACTCTGCTGTGCATTAATGAGGACAACGTATACAAGGCCCCAACGGCTATATTCAAACGGCCTTATTGCCTCTCCAACGGTTGGATAATCAGAGGCTGGTATAAAAGGAGATATTCTTCATTTCTAAAGTAGAGCTTCAGGAGTTTTGATAAGCAAGAGAAATAGAATGAAGAAGCTCAAGCCTACTATCTGAAATATCCTTCTACTCTCTGATCTTAAGTTGTAATACTCTTAGAGAGAGAATTTGTTGAGAGCAATTATTGTACCTAAGTGAGTAACATAATCTGTTCATTGAGTGAACCCACTTAGTTGAGCTTAAGTGTTTAGCACAATCAGTTCATAGAGTGAACATCCTATCAAACCTGTTCTAAAGCTTGTCGCTTGAAGAACAGTATTTTAATCATTGTTAAATCATTGTCTGTAAAGACTGAACCCTTCTAGGTGTGAGGGGGAGCTGTATAGGTTGCAAGTGAGCCCGCAAAACTTGCGGTTGTAAAGGTTGCAAGTGATCCCGTAAAACTTGCGGTTAGGTTTGCAGGTTAGCCGTTAGCAAAACCTGTGGGTTGTTAGGTGAACCCGTGTTCGTAAAACCTAAAGTGTAAAGGCTTCTCTTGTGCCCGGTTTAAACAAGAATAGTGGATTGGAAATCTCAGGTGTAGCCTGGGGACTGGATGTAGGTCTGGGTGAATTTGTGTGTGCATAAATTTATATTTAATCATTCTATTTTGCATCACATAACATACTGACTTGTGCATAGCATTATTTATTATCATCATCACCGAGCACAAGCAGTCTTTCGAAAAGAGTTCTAAGGTTTTATTCCCTCACCCAATTCACCCCCCCCCCTCTTGGGTGACAGCCACACATTTCACACTCTAGGGAATAATGTCACTAAAACACAAAAGCTAGATTGAAATGGTCAAAATCCAAACTTGCGCTCCTTTTACAGCTAAAACGTGCAATTGGGCTTAAAACGAGTTATGTTCATGCATTTGGAAAACTTTTGGTGTTTGTTGACCAAAAGTACCACACTCTAGAGAATAATGTCTCTAAAACGCAAAAACTAGATTGAAATGGTCAAAATCCAAACTTGGGCTCCATTTAGTGCTAAAACGTGCAATTGGGCTTAAAACGAGTTATGGTGATGCATTTCGCAAACTTTTGGTGTTTGTTGACCAAAAGTACCACACTCTAGAGAATAATGTCAGTAAAACGCAAAAACTAGATTGAAATAGTCAAAATCCAAACTTGGGCTCCTTTTAGTGCTAAAACGTGCAATTGGGCTTAAAACGAGTTATGGAGATGCATTTCGCAAACTTTTGGTGTTTGTTGACCAAAAGTACCACACTCTAAAGAATAATGTCTCTAGAACGCAAAAACTAGATTGAAATGGTCAAAATCCAAACTTGGGCTCCATTTAGTGCTAAAACGTGCAATTGGGCTTAAAACGAGTTATGTTCATGCATTTGGCAAACTTTTGGTGTTTGTTGACCAAAAGTACCAGACTCTAGAGAATAATGTCACTAAAACGCAAAAACTAGATTGAAATGGTCAAAATCCAAACTTGGGCTCCTTTTAGTGCTAAAACGTGCAATTGAGCTTAAAACGAGTTATGGTGATGCATTTGGCAAACTTTTGGTGTTTGTTAACGAAAAGTACCACACTCTCGAGAATAATGTCACTAAAACGCAAAAACTAGATTGAAATGGTCAAAATCCAAAATTGGGCTCCTTTTAGTGCTAAAACGTGCAATTGGGCTTAAAACGAGTTGTGTTCATGCATTTGGCAAACTTTTGGTGTTTGTTGACCAAAAGTACCACACTCTAGAGAATAATGTCACAAAAACGCAAAAACTAGATTGAAATGGTCAAAATCCAAACTTGGGCTCCTTTTAGTGCTAAAAAACGTGCAATTGGGCTTAAAACGAGTTATGTTCATGCATTTGGCAAACTTTTGGTGTTTGTTGACCAAAAGTACCACACTCTAGTGAATAATATCACTAAAACGCAAAAACTAGATTGAAATGGTCAAAATCCAAACTTGGGCTCCTTTTAGTGCTAAAACATGCAATTGGGCTTAAAACGAGTTATGGTGATGCATTTAGAAAACTTTTGGTGTTTGTTGACCAAAAGTACCACACTCTAGAGAATAATGTCACTAAAACGCAAAAACTAGATTGAAATGGTCAAAATCCAAACTTGGGTTCCTTTTAGTGCTAAAACATGCAATTGGGCTTAAAACGAGTTATGGTGATGCATTTGGAAAAATTTTGGTGTTTGTTGATCAAAAGTACCACACTCTAGGGAGTAATGTCACTAAAACGCAAAAACTAGATTGAAATGGTCAAAATCCAAACTTGGGCTCCTTTTAGTGCTAAAAAACGTGCAATTGGGCTTAAAACGAGTTTTGTTCATGCATTTGGCAAACTCTTGTTGTTTGTTGACCAAAAGTACCACAATCTAGAGAATAATGTCACTAAAACACAAAAACTAGATTGAAATGGTCAAAATCCAAACTTGGGCTCCTTTTAGTGCTAAAAAACGTGCAATTGGGCTTAAAACGAGTTATGTTCATGCATTTGACAAACTTTTGGTGATTGTTGACCAAAAGTACCACACTCTAGAGAATAATGTCAGTAAAACGCAAAAACTAGATTGAAATGGTCAAAATCCAAACTTGGGCTCCTTTTAGTGCTAAAACGTGCAATTGGGCTTAAAACGAGTTATGGTGATGCATTTCGCAAACTTTTGGTGTTTGTTGACCAAAAGTACCACACTCTAGAGAATAATGTCTCTAGAACGCAAAAATTATATTGAAATGGTCAAAATCCAAACTTGGGCTCCATTTTGTGCTAAAACGTGCAATTGGGCTTAAAACGAGTTATGTTCATGCATTTGGCAAACTTTTGGTGTTTGTTGACCAAAAGTACCAGACTCTAGAGAATAATGTCACTAAAACGCAAAAACTAGATTGAAATTGTCAAAATCCAAACTTGGGCTCCTTTTAGTGCTAAAACGTGCAATTGGGCTTAAAACGAGTTATGTTCATGCATTTGACAAACTTTTGGTGTTTGTTGACCAAAAGTACCACACACTAGAGAATAATGTCACTAAAACGCAAAAACTAGATTGAAATGGTCAAAATCCAAACTTGGGCTCCTTTTAGTGCTAAAACGTGCAATTGAGCTTAAAACGAGTTATGGTGATGCATTTGGCAAACTTTTGGTGTTTGTTGACCAAAAGTACCACACTCTAGAGAATAATGTCACTAAAACGCAAAAACTAGATTGAAATGGTCAAAATCCAAACTTGGGCTCCTTTTAGTGCTAAAACGTGCAATTGAGCTTAAAACGAGTTATGGTAATGCATTTGGCAAACTTTTGGTGTTTGTTGACCAAAAGTACCACACTCTAGAGAATAATGTCACTAAAACGCAAAAACTAGATTGAAATGGTCAAAATCCAAACTTGCGCTCCTTTTAGTGCTAAAACGTGCAATTGGGCTTAAAACGAGTTATGGTGATGCATTTGGAAAACTTTTGGTGTTTGTTGACCAAAAGTACCACACTCTAGAGAATAATGTCACTAAAACGCAAAAACTAGATTGAAATGGTCAAAATCCAAACTTGGGCTCCTTTTAGTGCTAAAACGTGCAATTGCGCTTAAAACGAGTTTTGTTCATGCATTTGGCAAACTTTTGGTGTTTGTTGACCAAAAGTACCAGACTCTAGAGAATAATGTCACTAAAACGCAAAAACTAGATTGAAATGGTCAAAATCCAAACTTGGGCTCCTTTTAGTGCTAAAACGTGCAATTGAGCATAAAACGATTGAGCATAAAACGAGTTATGGTGATGCATTTGGCAAAATTTTGGTGTTTGTTGACGAAAAGTACCACACTCTCGAGAATAATGTCACTAAAACGCAAAAACTAGATTGAAATGGTCAAAATCCAAAATTGGGCTCCTTTTAGTGCTAAAACGTGCAATTGGGCTTAAAACGAGTTGTGTTCATGCATTTGGCAAACTTTTGGTGTTTGTTGACCAAAAGTACCACACTCTAGAGAATAATGTCACTAAAACGCAAAAACTAGATTGAAATGGTCAAAATCCAAACTTGGGCTCCATTTAGTGCTAAAACGTGCAATTGGGCTTAAAACGAGTTATGTTCATGCATTTGGCAAACTTTTGGTGTTTGTTGACCAAAAGTACCACACTCTAGAGAATAATGTCACTAAAACGCAAAAACTAGATTGAAATGGTCAAAATCCAAACTTGTGCTCCTTTTAGTGCTAAAACGTGCAATTGGGCTTAAAACGAGTTATGGTGATGCATTTGGCAAACTTTTGGTGTTTGTTGACCAAAAGTACCACACTCTAGAGAATAATGTCACTAAAACGCAAAAACTAGATTGAAATGGTCAAAATCCAAAATTGGGCTCCTTTTAGTGCTAAAACGTGCAATTGGGCTTAAAACGAGTTATGTTCATGCATTTGGCAAACTTTTGGTGTTTGTTGACCAAAAGTACCACACTCTAGAGAATAATGTCACTAAAACGCAAAAACTAGATTGAAATGGTCAAAATCCAAACTTGTGCTCCTTTTAGTGCTAAAACGTGCAATTGGGCTTAAAACGAGTTATGTTCATGCATTTGGCAAACTTTTGGTGTTTGTTGACCAAAAGTACCACACTCTAGAGAATAATGTCACTAAAACGCAAAAACTAGATTGAAATGGTCAAAATCCAAACTTGTGCTCCTTTTAGTGCTAAAACGTGCAATTGGGCTTAAAACGAGTTATGGTGATGCATTTGGCAAACTTTTGGTGTTTGTTGACCAAAAGTACCACACTCTCGAGAATAATGTCACTAAAACGCAAAAACTAGATTGAAATGGTCAAAATCCAAACTTGTGCTCCTTTTAGTGCTAAAACGTGCAATTGGGCTTAAAACGAGTTATGTTCATGCATTTGGCAAACTTTTGGTGTTTGTTGACCAAAGTACCACACTCTAGAGAATAATGTCACTAAAACGCAAAAACTAGATTGAAATGGTCAAAATCCAAACTTGTGCTCCTTTAGTGCTAAAACGTGCAATTGGGCTTAAAACGAGTTATGGTGATGCATATCGCAAACTTTTGGTGTTTGTTGACCAAAAGTACCACACTCTAGAGAATAATGTCACTAAAACGCAAAAACTAGATTGAAATGGTCAAAATCCAAACTTGTGCTCCTTTTAGTGCTAAAACGTGCAATTGGGCTTAAAACGAGTTATGGTGATGCATTTGGCAAACTTTTGGTGTTTGTTGACCAAAAGTACCACACTCTAGAGAATAATGTCACTAAAACGCAAAAACTAGATTGAAATGGTCAAAATCCAAACTTGGCTCCTTTTAGTGCTAAAACGTGCAATTGGGCTTAAAACGAGTTATGGTGATGCATTTGGCAAACTTTTGGTGTTTGTTGACCAAAAGTACCACACTCTAGAGAATAATGTCACTAAAACGCAAAAACTAGATTGAAATGGTCAAAATCCAAACTTGGGCTCCTTTTAGTGCTAAAACGTGCAATTGGGCTTAAAACGAGTTATGGCGATGCATTTGGCAAACTTTTGGTGTTTGTTGACCAAAAGTACCACACTCTAGAGAATAATGTCACTAAAACGCAAAAACTAGATTGAAATGGTCAAAATCCAAACTTGGGCTCCTTTTAGTGCTAAAACGTGCAATTGGGCTTAAAACGAGTTATGTTCATGCATTTGGCAAACTTTTGGTGTTTGTTGACCAAAAGTACCACACTCTAGAGAATAATGTCACTAAAACGCAAAAACTAGATTGAAATGGTCAAAATCCAAACTTGTGCTCCTTTTAGTGCTAAAACGTGCAATTGGGCTTAAAACGAGTTATGGTGATGCATTTGGCAAAATTTTGGTGTTTGTTGACCAAAAGTACCACACTCTAGAGAATAATGTCACTAAAACGCAAAAACTAGATTGAAATGGTCAAAATCCAAACTTGTGCTCCTTTTAGTGCTAAAACGTGCAATTGGGCTTAAAACGAGTTATGGTGATGCATTTGGCAAACTTTTGGTGTTTGTTGACCAAAAGTACCACACTCTAGAGAATAATGTCACTAAAACGCAAAAACTAGATTGAAATGGTCAAAATCCAAACTTGTGCTCCTTTTAGTGCTAAAACGTGCAATTGGGCTTAAAACGAGTTATGGTGATGCATTTGGAAAACTTTTGGTGTTTGTTGACCAAAAGTACCACACTCTAGAGAATAATGTCACTAAAACGCAAAAACTAGATTGAAATGGTCAAAATCCAAACTTGTGCTCCTTTTAGTGCTAAAACGTGCAATTGGGCTTAAAACGAGTTATGGTGATGCATTTGGCAAACTTTTGGTGTTTGTTGACCAAAAGTACCACACTCTAGAGAATAATGTCACTAAAACGCAAAAACTAGATTGAAATGGTCAAAATCCAAACTTGTGCTCCTTTTAGTGCTAAAACGTGCAATTGGGCTTAAAACGAGTTATGGTGATGCATTTGGCAAACTTTTGGTGTTTGTTGACCAAAAGTACCACACTCTAGAGAATAATGTCACTAAAACGCAAAAACTAGATTGAAATGGTCAAAATCCAAACTTGGGCTCCTTTTAGTGCTAAAACGTGCAATTGGGCTTAAAACGAGTTATGGTGATGCATTTGGCAAACTTTTGGTGTTTGTTGACCAAAAGTACCACACTCTAGAGAATAATGTCACTAAAACGCAAAAACTAGATTGAAATGGTCAAAATCCAAACTTGGCTCCTTTTAGTGCTAAAACGTGCAATTGGGCTTAAAACGAGTTATGGTGATGCATTTGGCAAACTTTTGGTGTTTGTTGACCAAAAGTACCACACTCTAGAGAATAATGTCACTAAAACGCAAAAACTAGATTGAAATGGTCAAAATCCAAACTTGTGCTCCTTTTAGTGCTAAAACGTGCAATTGGGCTTAAAACGAGTTATGGTGATGCATTTGGCAAACTTTTGGTGTTTGTTGACCAAAAGTACCACACTCTAGAGAATAATGTCACTAAAACGCAAAAACTAGATTGAAATGGTCAAAATCCAAACTTGTGCTCCTTTTAGTGCTAAAACGTGCAATTGGGCTTAAACGAGTTATGTTCATGCATTTGGCAAACTTTTGGTGTTTGTTGACCAAAAGTACCACACTCTAGAGAATAATGTCACTAAAACGCAAAAACTAGATTGAAATGGTCAAAATCCAAACTTGGCTCCTTTTAGTGCTAAAACGTGCAATTGGGCTTAAAACGAGTTATGGTGATGCATTTGGCAAACTTTTGGTGTTTGTTGACCAAAAGTACCACACTCTAGAGAATAATGTCACTAAAACGCAAAAACTAGATTGAAATGGTCAAAATCCAAACTTGGGCTCCTTTTAGTGCTAAAACGTGCAATTGGGCTTAAAACGTTATGGTGATGCATTTGGCAAACTTTTGGTGTTTGTTGACCAAAAGTACCACACTCTAGAGAATAATGTCACTAAAACGCAAAAACTAGATTGAAATGGTCAAAATCCAAACTTGTGCTCCTTTTAGTGCTAAAACGTGCAATTGGGTTAAAACGAGTTATGGTGATGCATTTGGCAAACTTTTGGTGTTTGTTGACCAAAAGTACCACACTCTAGAGAATAATGTCACTAAAACGCAAAAACTAGATTGAAATGGTCAAAATCCAAACTTGTGCTCCTTTTAGTGCTAAAACGTGCAATTGGGCTTAAAACGAGTTATGTTGATGCATTTGGCAAACTTTTGGTGTTTGTTGACCAAAAGTACCACACTCTAGAGAATAATGTCACTAAAACGCAAAAACTAGATTGAAATGGTCAAAATCCAAACTTGTGCTCCTTTTAGTGCTAAAACGTGCAATTGGGCTTAAAACGAGTTATGTTGATGCATTTGGCAAACTTTTGGTGTTTGTTGACCAAAAGTACCACACTCTAGAGAATAATGTCACTAAAACGCAAAAACTAGATTGAAATGGTCAAAATCCAAACTTGGCTCCTTTTAGTGCTAAAACGTGCAATTGGGCTTAAAACGAGTTATGGTGATGCATTTGGCAAACTTTTGGTGTTTGTTGACCAAAAGTACCACACTCTAGAGAATAATGTCACTAAAACGCAAAAACTAGATTGAAATGGTCAAAATCCAAACTTGCTCCTTTTAGTGCTAAAACGTGCAATTGGGCTTAAAACGAGTTATGGTGATGCATTTGGCAAACTTTGGTGTTTGTTGACCAAAAGTACCACACTCTAGAGAATAATGTCACTAAAACGCAAAAACTAGATTGAAATGGTCAAAATCCAAACTTGGGCTCCTTTTAGTGCTAAAACGTGCAATTGGGCTTAAAACGAGTTATGGTGATGCATTTGGCAAACTTTTGGTGTTTGTTGACCAAAAGTACCACACTCTAGAGAATAATGTCACTAAAACGCAAAAACTAGATTGAAATGGTCAAAATCCAAACTTGTGCTCCTTTTAGTGCTAAAACGTGCAATTGGGCTTAAAACGAGTTATGGTGATGCATTTGGCAAACTTTTGGTGTTTGTTGACCAAAAGTACCACACTCTAGAGAATAATGTCACTAAAACGCAAAAACTAGATTGAAATGGTCAAAATCCAAACTTGTGCTCCTTTTAGTGCTAAAACGTGCAATTGGGCTTAAAACGAGTTATGGTGATGCATTGGCAAACTTTTGGTGTTTGTTGACCAAAAGTACCACACTCTAGAGAATAATGTCACTAAAACGCAAAAACTAGATTGAAATGGTCAAAATCCAAACTTGTGCTCCTTTTAGTGCTAAAACGTGCAATTGGGCTTAAAACGAGTTATGGTGATGCATTTGGCAAACTTTTGGTGTTTGTTGACCAAAAGTACCACACTCTAGAGAATAATGTCACTAAAACGCAAAAACTAGATTGAAATGGTCAAAATCCAAACTTGGGCCTTTTAGTGCTAAAACGTGCAATTGGGCTTAAAACGAGTTATGTTCATGCATTTGGCAAACTTTGGTGTTTGTTGACCAAAAGTACCACACTCTAGAGAATAATGTCACTAAAACGCAAAAACTAGATTGAAATGGTCAAAATCCAAACTTGTGCTCCTTTTAGTGCTAAAACGTGCAATTGGGCTTAAAACGAGTTATGGTGATGCATTTGGCAAATTTTGGTGTTTGTTGACCAAAAGTACCACACTCTAGAGAATAATGTCACTAAAACGCAAAAACTAGATTGAAATGGTCAAAATCCAAACTTGTGCTCCTTTTAGTGCTAAAACGTGCAATTGGGCTTAAAACGAGTTATGGTCATGCATTTGGCAAACTTTTGGTGTTTGTTGACCAAAAGTACCACACTCTAGAGAATAATGTCACTAAAACGCAAAAACTAGATTGAAATGGTCAAAATCCAAACTTGTGCTCCTTTAGTGCTAAAACGTGCAATTGGGCTTAAAACGAGTTATGTTCATGCATTTGGCAAACTTGGTGTGTTGACCAAAAGTACCACACTCTAGAGAATAATGTCACTAAACGCAAAAACTAGATTGAAATGGTCAAAATCCAAACTTGTGCTCCTTTTAGTGCTAAAACGTGCAATTGGGCTTTAAAACGAGTTATGGTGATGCATTTGGCAAACTTTTGGTGTTTGTTGACCAAAAGTACCACACTCTAGAGAATAATGTCACTAAAACGCAAAAAACTAGATTGAAATGGTCAAAATCCAAACTGTGCTCCTTTTAGTGCTAAAACGTGCAATTGGGCTTAAAACGAGTTATGGTGATGCATTTGGAAACTTTTGTGTTTGTTGACCAAAAGTACCACACTCTAGAGAATAATGTCACTAAAACGCAAAAACTAGATTGAAATGGTCAAAATCCAAACTTGTGCTCCTTTTAGTGCTAAAACGTGCAATTGGGCTTAAAACGAGTTATGGTGATGCATTTGGCAAACTTTGGTGTTTGTTGACCAAAAGTACCACACTCTAGAGAATAATGTCACTAAAACGCAAAAACTAGATTGAAATGGTCAAAATCCAAACTTGGGCCTTTTAGTGCTAAAACGTGCAATTGGGCTTAAAACGAGTTATGGTGATGCATTTGGAAAACTTTTGGTGTTTGTTGACCAAAAGTACCACACTCTAGAGAATAATGTCACTAAAACGCAAAAAACTAGATTGAAATGGTCAAAATCCAAACTTGTGCTCCTTTTAGTGCTAAAACGTGCAATTGGGCTTAAAACGAGTTATGGTGATGCATTTGGCAAACTTTTGGTGTTTGTTGACAAAAGTACCACACTCTAGAGAATAATGTCACTAAAACGCAAAAACTAGATTGAAATGGTCAAAATCCAAACTTGTGCTCCTTTTAGTGCTAAAACGTGCAATTGGGCTTAAAACGAGTTATGGTGATGCATTTGGCAAACTTTTGGTGTTTGTTGACCAAAAGTACCACACTCTAGAGAATAATGTCACTAAAACGCAAAAAAACTAGATTGAAATGGTCAAAATCCAAACTTGTGCTCCTTTTAGTGCTAAAACGTGCAATTGGGCTTAAAACGAGTTATGTGATGCATTTGGCAAACTTTTGGTGTTTGTTGACCAAAAGTACCACACTCTAGAGAATAATGTCACTAAAACGCAAAAACTAGATTGAAATGGTCAAAATCCAAACTTGTGCTCCTTTTAGTGCTAAAACGTGCAATTGGGCTTAAAACGAGTTATGGTGATGCATTTGGCAAACTTTTGGTGTTTGTTGACCAAAAGTACCACACTCTAGAGAATAATGTCACTAAAACGCAAAAACTAGATTGAAATGGTCAAAATCCAAACTTGTGCTCCTTTTAGTGCTAAAACGTGCAATTGGGCTTAAAACGAGTATGGTGATGCATTTGGCAAACTTTTGGTGTTTGTTGACCAAAAGTACCACACTCTAGAGAATAATGTCACTAAAACGCAAAAACTAGATTGAAATGGTCAAAATCCAAACTTGTGCTCCTTTTAGTGCTAAAACGTGCAATTGGGCTTAAAACGAGTTATGGTGATGCATTTGGCAAACTTTTGGTGTTTGTTGACCAAAAGTACCACACTCTAGAGAATAATGTCACTAAAACGCAAAAAACTAGATTGAAATGGTCAAAATCCAAACTTGTGCTCCTTTTAGTGCTAAAACGTGCAATTGGGCTTAAAACGAGTTATGGTGATGCATTTGGCAAACTTTTGGTTTGTTGACCAAAAGTACCACACTCTAGAGAATAATGTCACTAAAACGCAAAAACTAGATTGAAATGGTCAAAATCCAAACTTGTGCTCCTTTTAGTGCTAAAACGTGCAATTGGGCTTAAAACGAGTTATGGTGATGCATTTGGCAAACTTTTGGTGTTTGTTGACCAAAAGTACCACACTCTAGAGAATAATGTCACTAAACGCAAAAAACTAGATTGAAATGGTCAAAATCCAAACTTGTGCTCTTTTAGTGCTAAAACGTGCAATTGGCTTAAAACGAGTTATGGTGATGCATTTGGAAACTTTTGGTGTTTGTTGACCAAAAGTACCACACTCTAGAGAATAATGTCACTAAAACGCAAAAACTAGATTGAAATGGTCAAAATCCAAACTTGTGCTCCTTTTAGTGCTAAAACGTGCAATTGGGCTTAAAACGAGTTATGTGATGCATTTGGCAAACTTTGGTGTTTGTTGACCAAAAGTACCACACTCTAGAGAATAATGTCACTAAAACGCAAAAACTAGATTGAAATGGTCAAAATCCAAACTTGTGCTCCTTTTAGTGCTAAAACGTGCAATTGGGCTTAAAACGAGTTATGGTGATGCATTTGCAAACTTTTGGTGTTTGTTGACCAAAAGTACCACACTCTAGAGAATAATGTCACTAAAACGCAAAAACTAGATTGAAATGGTCAAAATCCAAACTTGTGCTCCTTTTAGTGCTAAAACGTGCAATTGGGCTTAAAACGAGTTATGGTGATGCATTTGGCAAACTTTTGGGTTTGTTGACCAAAAGTACCACACTCTAGAGAATAATGTCACTAAACGCAAAAACTAGATTGAAATGGTCAAAATCCAAACTTGTGCTCCTTTTAGTGCTAAAACGTGCAATTGGGCTTAAAACGAGTTATGGTGATGCATTTGGCAAACTTTTGGTGTTTGTTGACCAAAAGTACCACACTCTAGAGAATAATGTCACTAAAACGCAAAAACTAGATTGAAATGGTCAAAATCCAAACTTGTGCTCCTTTAGTGCTAAAACGTGCAATGGGCTTAAAACGAGTTATGGTGATGCATTTGGCAAACTTGTGGTGTTGTTGACAAAAAGTACCACACTCTAGAGAATAATGTCACTAAAACGCAAAAACTAGATTGAAATGGTCAAAATCCAAACTTGTGCTCCTTTTAGTGCTAAAACGTGCAATTGGGCTTAAAACGAGTATGGTGATGCATTTGGCAAACTTTTGGTGTTTGTTGACCAAAAGTACCACACTCTAGAGAATAATGTCACTAAAAACGCAAAAACTAGATTGAAATGGTCAAAATCCAAACTTGTGCTCCTTTTAGTGCTAAAACGTGCAATTGGGCTTAAAACGAGTTATGTTCATGCATTTGGCAAACTTTGGTGTTTGTTGACCAAAAGTACCACACTCTAGAGAATAATGTCACTAAAACGCAAAAACTAGATTGAAATGGTCAAAATCCAAACTTGTGCTCCTTTTAGTGCTAAAACGTGCAATGGGCTTAAAACGAGTTATGTGATGCATTTGGCAAACTTTTGGTGTTTGTTGACCAAAAGTACCACACTCTAGAGAATAATGTCACTAAAACGCAAAAACTAGATTGAAATGGTCAAAATCCAAACTTGTGCTCCTTTTAGTGCTAAAACGTGCAATGGGCTTAAAACGAGTTATGGTGATGCATTTGGCAAACTTTTGGTGTTTGTTGACCAAAAGTACCACACTCTAGAGAATAATGTCACTAAAACGCAAAAACTAGATTGAAATGGTCAAAATCCAAACTTGTGCTCCTTTAGTGCTAAAACGTGCAATTGGGCTTAAAACGAGTTATGTGATGCATTTGGCAAACTTTTGGTGTTTGTTGACCAAAAGTACCACACTCTAGAGAATAATGTCACTAAAACGCAAAAACTAGATTGAAATGGTCAAAATCCAAACTTGTGCTCCTTTTAGTGCTAAAACGTGCAATTGGGCTTAAAACGAGTTATGGTGATGCATTTGGCAAACTTTTGGTGTTGTTGACCAAAAGTACCACACTCTAGAGAATAATGTCACTAAAACGCAAAAACTAGATTGAAATGGTCAAAATCCAAACTTGTGCTCCTTTTAGTGCTAAAACGTGCAATTGGGCTTAAAACGAGTTATGTGATGCATTTGGCAAACTTTTGGTGTTTGTTGACCAAAAGTACCACACTCTAGAGAATAATGTCACTAAAACGCAAAAACTAGATTGAAATGGTCAAAATCCAAACTTGTGCTCCTTTTAGTGCTAAAACGTGCAATTGGGCTTAAAACGAGATGGTGATGCATTTGGCAAACTTTTGGTGTTTGTTGACCAAAAGTACCACACTCTAGAGAATAATGTCACTAAAACGCAAAAACTAGATTGAAATGGTCAAAATCCAAACTTGTGCTCCTTTTAGTGCTAAAACGTGCAATTGGGCTTAAAACGAGTTATGGTGATGCATTTGGCAAAACTTTGGTGTTTGTTGACCAAAAGTACCACACTCTAGAGAATAATGTCACTAAAACGCAAAAACTAGATTGAAATGGTCAAAATCCAAACTTGTGCTCCTTTTAGTGCTAAAACGTGCAAATGGGCTTAAAACGAGTTATGGTGATGCATTTGGCAAACTTTTGGTGTTTGTTGACCAAAAGTACCACACTCTAGAGAATAATGTCACTAAAACGCAAAAACTAGATTGAAATGGTCAAAATCCAAACTTGTGCTCCTTTTAGTGCTAAAACGTGCAATTGGGCTTAAAACGAGTTATGGTGATGCATTTGGCAAACTTTTGGTGTTTGTTGACCAAAAGTACCACACTCTAGAGAATAATGTCACTAAAACGCAAAAACTAGATTGAAATGGTCAAAATCCAAACTTGTGCTCCTTTTAGTGCTAAAACGTGCAATTGGGCTTAAAACGAGTTATGGTCATGCATTTGGCAAACTTTTGGTTTGTTGACCAAAAGTACCACACTCTAGAGAATAATGTCACTAAAACGCAAAAACTAGATTGAAATGGTCAAATCCAAACTTGTGCTTCTTTTAGTGCTAAAACGTGCAATTGGGCTTAAAACGAGTTATGGTGATGCATTTGCAAACTTTTGGTGTTTGTTGACAAAAGTACCACACTCTAGAGAATAATGTCACTAAAACGAAAAAACTAGATTGAAATGGTCAAAATCCAACTTGGGCTCCTTTTAGTGCTAAAACGTGCAATTGGGCTTAAAACGAGTTATGGTGATGCATTTGGCAAACTTTTGGTGTTTGTTGACCAAAAGTACCACACTCTAGAGAATAATGTCACTAAAACGCAAAAACTAGATGAAATGGTCAAAATCCAAACTTGTGCTCCTTTTAGTGCTAAACGTGCAATTGGGCTTAAAACGAGTTATGTTGATGCATTGGCAAACTTTGGTGTTTGTTGACCAAAAGTACCACACTCTAGAGAAATAATGTCACTAAAACGCAAAAACTAGATTGAAATGGTCAAAATCCAAACTTGTGCTCCTTTAGTGCTAAAACGTGCAATTGGGCTTAAAAACGAGTTATGGTGATGCATTTGGCAAACTTTTGGTGTTTGTTGACCAAAAGTACCACACTCTAGAGAATAATGTCACTAAAACGCAAAAACTAGATTGAAATGGTCAAAATCCAAACTTGTGCTCCTTTTAGTGCTAAAACGTGCAATGGGGCTTAAAACGAGTTTATGTGATGCATTTGGCAAACTTTTGTGTTTGTTGACCAAAAGTACCACACTCTAGAGAATAATGTCACTAAAACGCAAAAACTAGATTGAAATGGTCAAAATCCAAAACTTGTGCTCCTTTTAGTGCTAAAAGTGCAATTTGGCTTAAACGAGTTATTTCATGCATTTGGCCAACTTTTGGTGTTTGTTGACCAAAAGTACCACACTCTAGAGAATAATGCACTAAAACGCAAAACAACTTTGAAATGGTCAAAATCCAAACTTTTGCTCCTTTTAGTGCTAAAACGTGCATTGGGCTTAAAACTATTATGATCAATGCATTTTCAAACTTTTTGTT